>LOEQ01005679.1:15132-37854 GCA_001685075.1 Bramus lutescens
AGCTCGCACGGCGTAGGGATTTTTCTCCTGTAGGTGGCGCGGCTGCGTCGCTCTTGAAGAAAGTCTCCGGAGTTTTGTTATAGGGATTCTCAGGTTGAGTTAAGTTAAAACAGACCGGAGGTGACAGAAAAGCATGAGCTCGGTTCTCCGGAAGAATTGTTTCTGGCCGCCACCTGCAGAGAGACTCAAAGGCCCCAGAACGGTGAGGAGCCAATCAGATCGCACCAAATCTGGAGAAGTGAGGCAGCTGCGCGTGCGCAGCGATGCCGGGTCCTGTCTAATCTTTTCTTCTCTTTCTTCGTCTTTGAGGGGCGCGGGGCGGAGAGATGGCTCAGCGTTTAAGAGAACTTGATGCTCTTCTAGAAGATCCGAGTTCGGGTCCCAGCGCCGACTTGGGGCCGCTCGCTAGCACATAGAACTGACTCCTCTGGCTTCTGTGGGCACCTGCGCTCGAGTACACATCCCCATTTGCAGAATCACACATTTACACATAATTAAAAATAATACAAAGTAGTCTTTCTTGAAAGGACTTTATTTTTAATTCCATGTGTACGTGTATATCGGAGCGGGAGTTCGTGCACATGGATGCAGTACACGCGAAGGCCAGAGGAGGGCGGAGGAGCCTGGCACTTCCTTTATGACTGTTCTTTCCCTTCCTGGTGCTTGGTAGTGGAGCTTGGGGTCTTTGATTAGCTAAGCAAGCCCAGCTAAGTCTTGATATGTATTATATTCTCTTTCACAGAGAAGGAAAGCGGTGTCAAGCCTTGAAGTCGCTTGAGCGGCTGGCAGGAATGGCAAAGCGTGGCTGGAACTTAGATCTGTCTGCTCCTGGTCCCAGGGACATAAACACTGCCACTCTTCACAACGGCTACAGGTTTTGTTGAGTCAACTTTTTATTAGCATATAAGTAGGTAGCAGTGACATAGGTCTGCACAAATAGAACTCCCTGTACGTCTGTATGGTGTGGAGAATGACCTACGATAACCATGACCCTGGCTTGCAGGTGGCTGCCTTTCCTCCATCACCTGAGGAATTGAAAAGCAAGAAACCAGTTCAGCTCAAAGGGAAAGTGAAGTTTATTGGCAAACAACGCAGATATCTGAGGGAGAGAGACCTCCGACCATAAAGGGAGGTTGGGTTTTTATTTGGGTTTAAGTTGTACCCCGTCCACCCCCCCATCCACCCCTCTCCCCCGCCAAGGTGATTTTCACTCCTTCCTATCGGTTTAATGGTGTTTATGTGTCCCTTCTGGAAGCAGGCCTCAGTCTTGGTCCGCTGGTACAGATATAACGGAATTGTAGATTGGTTGAGGTAAGAGGGGGCACCCCAGTGTTCTCTCCTTTTTGTGGTGTTACAGGTACAGAGAGACCCACACTATATGAGGGAAATACGTATATGTTTCAGAGAAATGGGTGATTGGTGCAGACTCCACCAAGAAATGGAAATTCACCATTTTTTGGAGGCAAAAGAAAAATCAGCTATATATTTGTATATATCAAAATAAAAATAGGTAGTAGAAGACAGACAACGAAACATCATCAAATTGTGAGTTTCCGACATTCAGCAGAGATGACTACAGGCGCCGCATCAAGGCAGCTGTAATCCCCCCTGGAAAGTCCCGGGTGGATCAGAGTGTCCTCCAAGAAAAACAAATGCAAGCAGGATACAACAGATAATATTATCAGATTGGACACTCATAGTCATCCGTCAGAAATGATTCGGGAAGCCCCACTGAGGCAGCCAAGCTCACTGGAGACACCTGGCTGGAAAGTGTCCCTCGGGTGAGGCTTCCAAGGAAAAGAGCAAATGCAGGCGGCAGGCAGATAACATCAAAGCTGGTGGAAGGGGCCACTGCTGCTTGATCGAGAGTTCCAGCTGGGTAGAGGGCTCTCACTGTAGCCGTGCATCGGCTCCCACTTCCCGCTCTAGCCATTTTTATACCATTTATACCGCTTCCAGCAGCGGCCTCTGATGGAAGTTATGTACCTTCCAGTTGTTCACAAGGACACAAGGGTTTGTCACTGCTGTTATTTTACATTTCTTTATTCTAAGGGTGGGGTGCACATACTAAACTTGTAGGTCAGCTTCTACCACCTAAGTCCTGGATATCAGACTCAGGCGAGCACCTTTATCCATTGAGCCACTTCACTAGCCCATACCACACTGTGCTTGTAATTTTATTTTTATTTATGTGTATGTGTGTGCACTGTGTGTGTACAGAAGCCCTTGGAGCTGATGGAAAGTCTGGAACTAGAGTTACAGGTAGTTGTGAGCCACTGGGTGGTACCAGGAATTGAACCCAGGTCCTCTGGAAGAGGACAAAGTACTCTTAATCACTGAGCCATCTTTCCAGTCCCCCTCTTGGACACAGTGTTTTTAAGTACATTTAACTTCTTACTGATGTGGGATTCCCCTCTGTATTCTGTGAATATCGTTGGTTAATAAAGGAACTGCTTTGGGCCTATAACAGTACTATAGGGGAACAGATCTAGGTGTGGGAAACTAAACAGAATGCTGGGAGAAAGGAAGTGTAGTCAGAGAGAAGCCATGTAGCCGTGCTGGAGCCAGATAGAACCTTACCCAGTAAGCCACAACCACATGGTGATACACAGGTTACTAGAAATGGGTTAAATTAAGATATAAGTGTTAGCCAATAAGAAGCTAGAGCTAATGGACCAAGCAGTGTTTTAAATAATATAGTTTCTGTGTGATTATTTCAGGGCTGAGCAGCCAGGAACCAACAAGTGGCTCTCTCCTACATCTTGCTGTTTTCCTTTCACCTCATTACAGAGTTAGAGGGATCAACTTCCCCTCAGACATGGCTTTGAGGAGGACAAATTGAGACAAACATGTTTGGGTCTGAAACAGAGGGCCAACTCCATTTGGCCACTTCTCAGTGAGCTCATGCATCACATGACCGTTCACCAATACAATGCACATTGCACTGTATGGTTATTACCCAGATCATGCAACCAAGCATTAGCAGCTCCCAAGGCACCCCATACTCCCTTTCCCCCAGTAAAAGCATTCACTCGCCCTGACAAACATGACAATGATTTGAATTCTCTTCAGACCTCCCCAGTATATTGTGTTTACCCTTTTATAAACTTATCATTATGTTGGTGAGATTCTGTTGTGTGTAAAAATAGTTCTTTTTACTGTTGAGTGGTTTCCAGTGGGGAATATCCAAGGACATTTCTTTCAGTAAACATACACATTTATTTGAGGAATATACTCCAAGAGTGGAATTGGTGGCTGAAGGGCTGGCTCAGTCAGTAGAACACAAGCACGAAGACCTAAGTTTGTTCCTTGGAACCCACATGGTCCCTGTGCTGAGAAATGGAGAAGAATCCTTACAGCTCACTGGCCTGCCTGTGTAGCCTAATTAGTGCGCCCAGGCCAATTAGAGACCTAAAGGAGGCAGATGGCATTCCTGAGGATGAGACCCAAGGTTGCCCTTTAGCCTCCACACACACCCATGCATGATGGACATGTTCACATACACAACATGGATTTTTTTTTTAATGAGCAGAATTGGAAGTCATAGGGGCACAGAACTGTTTTTAGCTTCGTTGTCATAGCAGTAACCAGTTTTGTGCACTGACCAGAATGGTTTCCTACTTAGCATGTAGATTGTCATGTAGATTGTCACACTGAACACTGTACACTTACTTTTGGCCAGACAAATTCCAACCAATGATCTCCTTATCTTCATAAACATTTACAAATGAGGAAACTAGAGTGTGGTGAGAAATCCCTTCCACTGGTTCACAAAGAGAACCAGTGTGGCTCATTATGAATGTTCGGCCCTATCTTATGCCTGTCCCACTAGCTTTTGTAACTTAATTTAACTCTACATCTGCGTTTTTGCCTTGGGGCTTTTACCTTTCTTTCATTCTGTGTGTCCCACTCTGTGTCTGTCTGGCAGTTGCCTATCTGGCTAATCCCCAGGCATCTCCCTCTCTTTGTCCCTCATATTCTCTCTCCAGCCTAGATTCCTCCTGTTTATTCTCTCTACCCACCAGCCCTGTCTATCCCTCTACTGCCTAGCTATTGGCCATTCCACTTTTTATTACTAATCAGATGCCTAAGGCAGGCAAGGTAAAAGAGCAACACCTCTTTATGTAGTTGAACAAATGCAGCATAAACAAATGTAACACGTCTTTACGTAGTTAAAGTAATAGTCCACAACACCAGTGGTTCCTGCCTGGTGCCAGCTCTATGCTCAGGGAACTCAGAGGTTAGTCACACCTGGCCCAGCCTCCCTGTTTACAGTGCAAACATTTTTGATTTTCCACAAAAGGAAAAGAACAAGAATAAAATGGATAACTTTTTAATTCCACCTTTTACCTTACATCTAAAAGACATTCCATAACCTTCCTTATGGCTTAAAATATATGACTTAAAACAAAACCCATGATCTGCCATTTGCTTCAAGTCACCCCAGCTTCCAACCATCTTGCCCAGTTAGTTCTGTGTGGTACTTGACCAGTACTGCTGTGGCATATCCACCAGAGAAGAATGCTTGGATATGGGTTTAAGCCAACAGGAAGTCTTCACACTGGGTGTTCAACAGCCCAGTGTAGCTCTGCACCTTTCTCAGGGTGAGCTTTCAAGTGCAACACCATTTCCTGCTTGGCGCACTTCAGTTAAAAGAACCGTCAGCCAGAAGCAGAACTCAGAGGCCAAAAAAGAAAGGTTATACATTTAGAGACTTTCCCAGAACTATGGTCTTAGGTTGATTAGGTCTTAGTTTCAGTTTTGGCAGGTGGTGCTATCTGTGTGCTGAGTTTTACAGCCTGAATGGCACTTCTATCATGGAGTCAGTTATGCTAAGGTTGGGGATCCTGTTACATACTTTACCTCATTTTCTTATCTTTCACAGCAACCTTAGAAAGTTAATGACAGAAGTAAGCAGTAATTGTGAAATTTGTTTTGGTTTTGTCTTTTGAGATCACTCCATGTGTCTGTTGACTGGCCTGGAGCTCACTCTGTAGACCAGGCTGGCCTCAAACTCAGAGATCCATCTGCCTCTGCTTCGTGAGTGCTGGGATTAAACGCGTGTGCCACCACACTGGTTATACTAAGGATTGCTTTATACATCCCATCAGATTTAATCCTCAGAGTGGTACTTGAAGTGAAAACTCTAGTTTTCCTATGCCCTCAGGACCTGCATGAGAAACCAGGTGCAGGAAGTGAAGTTACTTGCCAAGCACTCAGCAAGTAAATAACAGAGATAGCACTAGCGCCAGTGCCCAGAGCCTTACCACCATCTGGTAGTTATGTTGGTGTGTGAACGTCTTACACAGGTAAGGCAGTCTTCCTCAAGGTTTAGGAGATTCAGTGTTCTGGGAAGGTTTTCAAGCTAGACCACTACCTTTCCCTGTACTGTATTGTTAGGACCCGTCATTCCACTCACCAGAGACGGATGCCCTTGGGGGCTGTTTAACACATCGGGAAACGAGAATCAAGAAAACTCACTTAACTTCATCTCTTCAGATTTCTCTCTGTTCTGCCACCATCTAAAACCCTGACTGGGAGCCAGGCAGTGGTGGCGTACACCTTTAATCCCAGCACTTGGATGCAGAGACAGGCAGATCTCTGTGAGTTCGAGGCCAGACTGGTCTACAAAGCAAATTCCAGGACAGGCTCTAAAGCTCCAGAGAAACCTTGTCTTGAAAAACAGAAACAAAGGAAGGNGAAGGAAGGAAGGAAGGAAGGAAGGAAGGAAGGAAGGAAGGAAGAGGAGGAGGAAGGAGGGAGGGAGGGAGGGAGGAAACCAACCCTGACCAGTCTCATAGCTGGGACTTGGAGCCCTGGGAGAGGCTCAGTGGACAGGAGCAGGCAAGCAAGTAAATGAAGATTGCCAGGCTGATTAAGAAGGCAGTTTTCATCAACAGGAAGCACTCAGCACCCAGCTGCAGTTAAGACAGCCATGCCAGAATGTTGGCTCATTGTTCCCAGATCTGATGTTGCAAGAGAAGTCCAAAGCTGAGTGCTGGAAGTTTGGGGGTAGAGTGGTTGCCTACATGTGTTGATACCCAGCACACCTTCAAAATGTCTGGGAACCAAGGCTCCTAATTAAAATCTTTGAACTTCAAATTGTTGACATTTTAAACTGTGTAAAACTTAACAAACACCGTACAGGTTAAGAGAGAAGCATCTGTGTGCTTCAATCAGGTGTCATGAGTCCTGATGTGCACTCATCCCCAGTATTGCTCTAAAGGTCAAGGAAGGAAGGAAGGCCTTCCCAGTGCTAGGAGAGAGATGAAAGAAGGGTTTGACCTCTCAGAAGAGAGCAAGAATAACAGCAAAAGGAAGAAATGTTAAACTTGATGAAAACAATTGTGAGTATTTAAGGTTAAGTAAACTTAAACACTTTTTTCCATTTTATTTTTTCATTTCATAAGTACACTGTGTGCATACAGTGCCCAAGGAGGTCAGAAGATGGTGTCTGATCACCTGGGACTGGAGTTACAGTTGGTTGTGAGCCACCATGTGGGTGCTGGGAATTGAACCCTGTAGTAGCCAACTTGTAAGCCAGAATGGACGCCAGGTGGAAACTGAGTCACATGTGGGCTACCACAGAACCCGGGTCCTCTGGAAGAATAACACCAAGCCACCTGGTCAGCCTAGGTCAAGTAAACTTTGAGACATTCGTTATGGGCTATCCTATAATTTAAAGGATTTAGTGGAGTATTCACAATACTTTAGAAAGGAAAACTAAGGCCAGGAGTGATGGAGCACGCCTTCAATCCCAGCACTCGGGAAGCAGAGGAAGGCACATGTGTGATCTACGTAGCAGGTTGTGATTAAATTTTCAACCTTTAGTTTAAATTTTCAAAGTTAAAACTTCTAAGAACTGCTCACACTCTTAGCCTGGGTTTTCTCCACACATATGTGTACAATATACATGTTTCCATGGTATACTAAAACCCTGCTAGAATTTCTTTGTGGATTGCACTCAGGAAGACCTGGCACTGTAGCAGTATTGACATTGCTGATCTGTACCCTGTGATAGGCCTTCTTTATTCTTTTTCCCCTTTCAACTCAGACTGTCCATATAACTCAGAATGCTTATACTTATTCACTTTCTTAAACAATGCCTTTATGAAGTAGCTAGACCCAGTCTATAATAAATAGTACATATTTCAGATTCTGCTGCTTTGTATTTAGGAACCAGTTGGATGTGTGTATGCCAGGCCATATGTGTGCAGGCCTGAAGAGAGCTTGTGGGAGTCTGTTCTCTCCTTTGACCATGTGGGACCTAGGGGTGGAAGTCAGGTTGTCAGACTTGCTGGCAAGTCTGTCTTACTGGCCCAATATACTGTCACATATTTAAAGTGTACAATTTGATATGGTTTGGTATTTTTATACATTCATAAAACTATCACCATAATTAAGATAATAAATGTCTCTTCTACACTTTAATGTTCTTTTAGATTCATTTCTGTTCTTCCTCTGTCTTTGAAACTCGACCAGAGAAATTATATAACTAAATAGCATGTGTTCTTTCACTCAGTAGAATTATTCTGGGATTTGCCTATATTGTTGTGTGTTAACAGTTCATTCCTTTTATTGTTTAGTATAAATTGGCACTGTAGCCAGGTGGTGGTAGTGCATGTCTTTAATCCCAGCACTTGGGAGGCAAAGGCAGTCGGATCTTCAAAGCTAGTTCCAGGACAGCCAGAACTATTACACAGAGAAGCCCTGTCTCAAAAAAAAACTAAATAAATAAATGAATAAATCAACATTGTATTGATTGTTCACTGTTAAAGCAAAGCTGACATGGACTTGTTGGGACTTTGGTTGACACTTGATGATTTATGAATGTATAAATATCAAGTAGTGTAGGACCCTCACCCCTTATTCTCAAAGGGGTGAGAAGACATTTCCTAGCAGAATGTTTTCCCAGGAAGATAATGGCCTTCCCCTCTCCCACCCCAGAGATGGAGCACAAGGTCACTTAGCCCAGCCAGCCAGCCACCTGGTACAGGCTGATAAAGATGGCCTAACTCAGGAACAGTGGCCTTGCTCTAAGAACAAGGAGAAAGCTGACACAGCAGGATGGGAGGGAGCAAAAGTCCTTGCACCTGTGCCAAAGCAGCTTCAAAGAGTCTCTTTGTAGTTGTGCCTCTAAAAGCTTACCCCACAGAGGAGATACAACTCCTCTCTACCTCGCTGTAAAGGGGTCTTTTGTAGACAGGGGTTCCAAACATGTTTGTATTATGCTGATTAAACCTTGCTTATTACAGTCTGAGCCTCTCTGGTGGTCTCTCTCTGGGGGTCGTAATCTGGACACAACAATAGATTCCTAATGCCTCTTCCTTTGGTTTCTTCAAACACTGTAAATAAGACAAACAACTACTCGGATTAAGAAATGCAGCCCAAATAAAGTGAAGGGCAAAAGAGAGACTCCACAGATCACTGTAGTTCTGATATCACAAAGGATCATTGTAGATTAGTATGAGCAACAGTATTGGTCTGAAAATTAAGTTTCTAACACATCCTATAAGGCCAGCATGAAGACATGGACACAACGTCTAGTTACTTTTCTTGTTGTTGTTTAAAGAAGTGCTTAACAAAAGCACCTTCAGGAAAGGAAGCTTTATCTGGACTCACGGTCTGAGGGAGTGCATCCTGTTGTGGAGAAAGCATGGTAGTGCAGTGTGAGGTGTCTGGCCACCTTGGAGCTACAATTAGGAAGCAGGAAGAGGTGAATCGAAGACTCATTTAACTTTCTCTTCTGTTCACCTTTATTCAGCCTGGGATCTTAGGCCATGGAATGGTGCCATCCCATTTAGTGGGTGGTTGGGTCTTTGATCAAATAAAACTCTAGAAACACCCTCGCAGACATTTCCAGGAGTGCATCTCTTAGTGATTCTGAATCCAGTCCATCTGACAATGAAGACTAATTGTCACAAGTCCTTTCCTTGTCAACTTTCACTCAAAAACCATCACCTTTAAATCATAACATTTTATTTTAGCTCCTAAAATCTCATATTTATCTCACAATGCAAAATAAATTTAGATTGTCACTAAAAGTCTCCAAAAGCTTAGCAATTTCTGACGTTGACTCAGAATAGTAAAAAGACAGGACATGTGCTAAGACTAGGTAATTCCTCAACTCTGAACATCTGTTTTAGAGAAATTTATCTACTTTCAGTTACAACAACATAGTAAATAGTCCTATCCTAAAAGAGGGGACTGGGGCTAGCAAGATAGAAATCCAGTAGAGCAAATACCAAGTCTTACAGTTTCATGCTTGCCTTCTTGGGCTCTTAGCATCATCTCAGTTCCAACAGTTGTAGGTGATGACCCTGTTTCTCAAGCTCCGATACTTGTAGCCAATGTGATGCCCACCCCCTCTATTGGGCTAGTTTCATCCCATGCCTACAGCTTTCCTTGAGAGACCTTCCATGGTCCTATCATCTCCAATGTCCACATTGCAACTTAGGTTTCACATTCACAACCCTACATAATGAAACTTTTTGCATTGAATCTGACACTGTCACACATTGCTTGTGTAGGGTAAAAAGTCTGAGCTCACTTCTGGGTTTTGAAAACCCACCAATCCCTGAGCTCACCCCAAGCTTAGGACTTGAAATATCACCAATCCCCACCCTGGAAAACTCCACTCCTAAGAAATCCTATATAAGGCTGCCTCCCACTCAATTCTCTGCTGCTTCTCATCCAAGCAGAGGCAACCACCCTCTTGTGTCTTTCCCAATTATTTCTTGGGTGAGGCTTGTTGTGCTTTGTGACTCTGATATTCCTTGGCTTCTGACTGCCAGGATACCTTTCCCCTCAAAGCTGCAACACTTGCATTAGGAAAAAATTTCCCCTCAGATCTGCAACACTTACAGCCTGAACTTAGCAGCTTTCTGGAACCTTGATGCAAAGTTCTATGATCCCATCACTTATATATATATATATATATATTTTTTTTTTCTTTTGGTTCTGAGCCTAGCCATCTCTCCACCCTGATCTCGTGTTTTGAATGCATCCCAAGCCAGTACCATTTGGACAGTGTTGCCAAGTTCCACTGCCACCTTGAGATAATATCTGGCTCTTTTCCACTGCAACTGTAGTCTGTGTACCTTGGCAGCTGAACCTGGGAGAACACTTCCTTAGCTGGCTGCTTTTGAGCAGAGGACCTCTTCGGCTATGGTCTCAGTTCAATCTCTCAAATGGATTTTCATTTTTACAAGCAGGAGCTTGTTCATAAGTTAGTTCTTGCCCTAAAAGCGGCCTTCCTGTTATCACAGTGAAACGTTCGAGGTTTCTTCTTAGTTGTGCTAATTTCCCTATCGTGGCTGTTTTCCCTTCATTGGTCTTGTCTGCACCTCCTAGCGTGCCCATGGTCTTTGCTTGCCAAGAGCATACTTTTCATGCTATTGTACTCCCTCTGCTCATCTTTCTCACTGTCGGCCTGGCTAAGAGCAGAGCGTAGTAATCGTACCACAGACTGAATGCTGTCTTGAAGTTCCCTTTAGAATTCAGCCTCACTGAAGTTCCCAAGACAGATTTTTTTGACAGACTGTAACACGAGGGCCTCTGTTCCAGCTCTGGCCGAGTCTTTGTTCTCCCTCTAAAGTCTCTCAAGCACAACGTTCACTGCTTGCCTTTTGTCATCATTCCAACACCTACCAGATATCCTGCTAAGCTCTGTTTCTAGCTTTAGGTGTCTTTATTTTTGAAAAGGGTTTCTCTGTGTAATAGCCCTGACTCTCCTAGAACTCGCTCTGTTGACCAGGCTGGCCTGGAATTCAGAGATCTGCCTACCTCTGCCTCCTGGGATTAAAGGTGTGCACCACCACCGCCCAGCTCTGTCTAGGGTTTCTTTAGGCCTTCTAAACTCTTCCGCATTCCTCCAGAAAACCACCAGCCCCGATTCTAGGTTCCAAATGTGTGCTAGTTACTTTTTTTCATTGCTGTGATAAAAGCAACTCATAAAAGAGTTTATTTTAGCTCACAGTTTAAGGGAATAGTTTGTCATAGTGTGGAAGGCATGTTATTGGCACCATGAGGTGGCTCATCACATTGCAGCCACAGTCAACACATAGGGACATGAGTGCTGGTGTCCAACTTACTTTCTCTGTTCCTTTCTAATCGGTTCTTGGTGCCATCAGCATTTATGGTGCAGTGTATCTGGAAGTCTCTTCTCTGTCCCATCCGGTCCCACTGCACCAGTTCTCTCCTGCTCACCAGTTCCCGCAGCCGCTTATAAAATAATCATTCAGAGGCATAATATTAATGACCATTATTTGTCACGAGAAAAGGCCATTTCCAAAATGGACTATATTAAAAATTAAGATTCTTTTTCATTCTTAAGAATATTAAAGCCAAGTCACAGAGAAGGGGGAATATTTGCAGAATAAATAACCAACAGTTTAAGTTCAGAATATATAAAGAGTCCATACTAATCAGTTAAAAATATTGGGAAAAAAGCTTAATAAGTCTGAAATCACAAGAAAGAGATACAAATGGTCAGTAAACACATGAAAATGTGTTCAGCCTCACTGACAAAAGAATACAAACAAAAACCACAGGTTAGGGTCTGGAGAGATGGCTCAGTTACTGAGAGCGGTGACTGCTCTTCCAGAGGAGCCGGGTTTGACTCCTGATACCCACATGGTGTCTCACAGCCCTCTGTAACTCCATTTCCAGGGCGTCTGATGTCTTCTGAATGCTGGGGACTCTTGCCTACATGTGGTGCACAGACATATACTCAGACACATATGTGCAAAACATAAATTTTTAGAACCTCAGATCCATACCACTGCACTTTTAGAAAGTAGTGATGTAGCTCTGAGCAGCCATAAAGGTCATACATATTGTGCAAGATGAAATTAGTCCCTTAATTTTGAAAAATATTGATACCATCTAAATCTTAATTTAGTAACCTGGGAAATTTACAACTAGGAACTTCATGCTACTTTCCAAAGAAATTGTGCACATGCACAAAATACATTAGCTAAAGTAAAAACAATCCAAGTGCTCATAGATAAGTATGTTTTCATATAACCGGCTAGCATGTCACATTGAAAATGAACTATAGTTACTTGGGCAAAGAAGTCATTGATTGAAAGTAGACAATCACAAAACAAGACAAACATGATTCTATTTACACAGAATTCAAGAACAAAATAACCTATGATCTTAGAAGCCAAAATAGTCACTAGCTTTCAAGAGGTAAGGAGTAAGAAGTGTTTGGAAGGGAGCATGAAGAGGGTCTCTGGAATGCTGGAACATTCTTGCTGAAGACTTTGCCTGGCTTATTAGACTTCACCTGAAGATTACAAGGGTGTATTTATTTGAGGTGATTTAACAAGCTATATACATTTATGGTTTGTTTACTTATTAATAGTCTATTATTTTAATCACATCAGAATGGTTGTCTATAAGGAAACTAAAGGAATGAAAAGGGAATATGGGAGCAAATGATTAGGGATGTGGATGGCCGAGCAAATAAGCATCCTGATGAGTAGATGGCATGGAGCCTGTGCTAGTAACAGCTCTAAGGCTGTGTGGTAGCTAGTGTAGACACCCGGCCCGGTACATGGCCTCGTTTTAAATTACACTAAACAAAAAATCCTGCTCCTCCATTACATTTGTCACATTTCAAAGGCTCAATAGCCTCATGACTCAATAGCTCAATTGTCTACCGCAGGCAAAGGAGAGAAAGTGTTCATCCGCATAGGACGCTCTGTTGGATGACATGGGGGAACAGGGTTATATTCTGGAGAATTATAGAAAGATCATAAAAAGAATCTACAAGTCACCAGCATTGAAGGTGTGCATGTAGGAAACAGACCAAAGTATCACAAAGTCTAGAAAGTGCTATGGAAGCTAAAACAGTTTCAATGAAGAAACACTGATGTTTGGTATTATGGAGAAGGAACTAGAACCGTGCGGCAAGTAACAGATCATTGGAGAACACAGAGCTGTTTCTGTGCAGGTGCAAGTCAGATCATTGGGACCAGAGTGTGAAGGAGTAGAGTTAGAAACTTCCAGCAAAACCTGATCTTAGCTGGACAGAAAATCATTTGCCCTGTAGCCTGGCTTGTAGAGCCCAAACAAGTCAGAGAGGTCCCCAGGGTCTGGAATGCTGTGGCCTACTTCATAGATATAGAGAGGCCCAAAGGTTCAGATGAGCCCTTTGCTTGGGGTCAGAAGAAAGATACAATTGGCAGGATGAATATGATTTGTTTGACCATAAGGAAGTGTTCTTGTGGGTTATTTCCGGGGTTGTTAGTGAGATTCATGAGAATATAAATAATCTGGGGTAGGGCACAGGAGTGTATCATAATACACATACATGTAAGTGTACACAGACACACACACACACTTTGAAAGGAGTAACAGACAAGGTCCTAAGGGGTTGTCAAGCTACAGTGTTCATAAGACTTGCTCCACTGCCTGTTTCCATGTTTCCATCTGCAGAGAGCAGTGACCAAAGGGGCAGGTTTCTCTTCGGTTTCAGCCAGGGGATACATTAAGGCTTAGAGGAGTGTGCAGAAAGGGAGTCAGCATTATCTCTGAAATCTCACCCTAATGTTTTCCTCCTCACATCTTATTTCTCTGAGTGTCTCAAGGAAGAAAAGAGGTAAGCAATAGAGTGGGTGACATCTTGGTTTGCTATCACGTTCTTCCTTGGGAGTCCTGGTGTCATCTCTTCCCACTCCATTTCTTCCTCGGGTACTGTTGTGTTCTCTCCCAGCTCTTGGGAGCTTCCCGAGGGTTTTATGCCTCTGTCTTCCCGATGTCCTCTCTCTCACGGCTCCCACCCCTGGCTCTGCACTCACTTGGTTCTCGTTCTCTCTGGCTTCCATCCAGCCTCCCACCTACTCACTCCACTTCTGTTGACTCGAGGGCCCTATCATCAGTACCTAGGCTTTATCTTCCCCTCTGAAAACCTGCCACGGACGGTTAGATGGGAAGTCACAGCCCTGGACAGAGAAGATGCCCCACCTAGCCAGGCTGCACAGAAGCCCAGGCCTCAGTGATAAGGGAGAAGGAGTTGGGAGGGAGTGTTGACAGAGGACACTAGGCTTCACAGCTGCTGTTTCCTGAGGAGACTCCTCAGCAAACATCGATCTGCAAAGTAGGGATCAGGAGAGGATGACATGGGCCAGGCCAGTATGAGACATGCTGACTCCAGCCCAGAAAATCCACACCACCTTGACTCTCTCACTATGCCATCTGGCCCCCATGCCTCATCTCAGAGCAATTGCAGGGTCATGGAGAGGCCCTCAAAACCTGTCCAGCTGGTCCCTTCTCAGGGTACAAAAGAAAGAAGAAAGGAAGAAAGAAAGAAGAAAGGAGAGGGGATGGCAAAACCACAGAAAGTAAAAAATCCCAAACCAAATAGTTCTCCAGGAAGTGAAACCCTCATGGTCTTGTGGAACCAGGAAATAAAGACCTCTGGCCTCTGTCACACACTGCCTGAGTTCCAGGGCCTCCATTCAACCTCCTCCCTGCCACAAGCAGATAAAGAGCACCTCAGAACATCAAGGAGCCCAGCAAAGCTAGTTCTCCATGCTTCCACATCATAGGGGAGAAGCCCAGGGGACCCTAATGGGGCAAGGATGTGATGATACACATCACAGGTCTAGGTGAGGCCTCAGCTCACTCCCAGACCCCTGTCCTCCACTGGTGACTGGAAAGAAGATGGCTAGAAACCAAGGCTCAGCTTGGAACTGCAAGGAACTAGAACCCGGATATGGATCCTTTACTGTTGTTTCTGGCAGGGGTCAAAGAAAGTAATCTGGCCAGTGAGCCAGCAAATATGACCAGTCACCACCTCCCATCTCGATTTCAGACCCTGCCCACCACCCTAACCCTGCCCAGGGAGCTAGGATCTCAACATGCTGCTCCCCAGCTGTCTCCATGAGGACAACGCCCTTCCAGGATTGAATTGATCCATAAGCTCCCAGGGTGTAGCCACCAGCTGGTCTCACACCACTCTCAGAACACAGGCTACAGACTCATCCTCCACCCTTGGCAGGTCTTCAGGGCTCCCCATTCCACCTGGTCTGAGATCAGCATCCTCCTTCCGGAAGTTGGCATAATGTGCTTGTCAGGTGACCCAGGGTGTGGTCCAAAGGGCCAGAGAATCTCCACTATATAGCCTAGCTTGCAATCTGGTCCTGCAGCTCCGGGACCCGCAGGTGAGAAGGGCTGCGATTTCCTGCAGAAGAGGGACAACTAGTGCCCTATTCTGGATCCGAATTCTAGACTGCCTCTTTTACCTCTACCTTCTGACCCCTATATATTCACTACCCTACCTATTGCACTTGATCCCGACCTCCTCTCCTCATTCCCAGCCTTGTCCCCCACTCCAGACCCATCTGGTCCTATCTACTCAATTTCTCTTCCCATTTGAGCCCTCCTTACGCCCAGGTAACCCTTCTCCTGAGACTGTCCCCTTCTGTCCTATCTGGAATGATCTCCAACTGGACAGCATCATCTCCCCTCCCTCTCTCCCAGCTGCAGGCATGGGATCCCTGTGGAGCTGGTGGGCCCTCTGGGCCGGAGCTACTCTCCTGTGGGGTAAGTCAGATCAATCCCCCATTTATATCTGGGGAACGTCTACTTGCCTGGGTCAGCACCCTCAAGCTTTGTCCCGTCCACAAACTGCTTCCTAGTGCCACCCCAAGGCTAACTTAAATGAGACAGAGGCTAGCAGAAATGGGAGAAGCCCTTAGGTAGTGAAAGAAATATGATAGAATTCCTCTCTCTCTCTCTCTCTCTCTCTCTCTCTCTCACACACACACACACACACACACACACTGAGAAGCCCACTACCCTCTAGTCCTCAGATGCTCTGTCCACACTTCTACAATCCCTCTCCCCCTTCACCCACTTCACATAAATCCCCTACTCATATTCAGACAGAAACCACACAGATTGGATGGAGAGTTCATTTAGAATTTCATCTAGCCAAATAGCTTTCCTTAAACCAGGTGAAAGGCTCCAATCTTTCACATTACAACTAGCAAAAGCTGTTTCAGGTGGAGCATGGTGCTCCAGTTCCCAGTCCCGCTACCTAGACTATCTCACACGTTTCTAGTCCTCGTCTGGCCCTGAGGCATTTGAGTTCAAGAGCCCTGTGCAAAGTTCTCAGGCATCAGGGCAGCAAAAGTCGAGCAGGATTACAGATGAACAAATGCTGCATGGGTAAGGAAGGACATAGGAGCAGAGGGAGAGAATTATGTCAAGAGGGTCTCAGGCACAGGGCAACGAGCTGGGTTTGAAATGGGGAGGAATAGGTAAGTGGACCCACAACTGCCTTTTCTTAAGGGTTGACCCAGGAGGCCACAGTGGACCCCACGAACACTGGTGGGGAAGAATTCCTCACGGCCTTCCTGCAGAATTCCGAGCCCCGGTACAGCACGGCCTCTCTCTGCGTCTTCATCTCCAGTCTGTCAGAGAGCACCACCTCTGTCACCATCCTCAGCCAGGCCGATGGCACCTCACAGAAGGTCACAGTGAAGCCTGGGGAGTCAGTCATGGTCAACATCAATGCCAACGCAGAGATGACTGGCAGCACCACTTTCCAGCGTGCTGTGGTGGTCCACTCTGACCACCGCATCTCTGTGCAGGCATTAAATGCTAAGCCTGGAACAGCGGAGCTAACATTGCTCTGGCCTGTTGGAGCCCTGGGCACAGAGTACTTTGTACTCACACCCCCAGGCATCTCTGCCCAACATGTAAAAGAGTTTGCTGTGGTGGCTGGCAGAGCTGGTGCCTCCGTTATTATCAGCTTGAAGGCAGCAGTGACATTCCGCAATACCTTCCACCCAGCTGGTAGTATTGTAAATGTGACTCTGGAACCATATGAAGCAGCCCAGCTACAGAGCACAGCAGATCTCTCTGGGTCAAGGGTCACAGCCAGCAGCCCAGTGGCTGTTCTTTCTGGCCACAGTTGTGCCCAGAAGCACACAAACTGCAACCATGTGGTGGAGCAACTGCTCCCCACATCTGCTTGGGGAACCCAGTATGTGGTTCCCCCTCTGGCCTTCCAGTCCCGCTATGATCTAGCCTATGTTGTAGCCAGCCAGACCACAAAACTGATGTACAACCACGGGGGAACCATTGGTTCCCGAGGCCTCCAGATGGGCGATGTGGCTGAGTTCGAGATCCGGCCAACCCGGCCACTCTACCTGTCTGCAGATGTGGGTATCCAGGTTGTGCTATTTGGCACAGGGGCCATAAAGGGTCAAATGACCTATGACCCTTACCTGGTCCTGATCCCAGATGTGGCAGCCTACTGCTCTGTCTATGTGATCAAGAGTATACCAGGAACTGAGGGTGTGGCCCTGGTGGTTGCACAGACAAAGGCTACCAGTGAGCTAACCATGGATGGGCAGGCTTTGGGGGCCAAGCTCACCTGGGTGGCTGTGCCAGGCAGTGAGTTCTCCTATGCGGAAGTGGACCTTGGCACTGCTGACAAGATGCACACAGCTGAGGCTTCCACCAACTTTGGGCTACTCACCTTGGGGCTGGCCCAGGCTGTGGGCTATGGGACAGCAGCTGCCTGTGGAAAGAGTGAGTGATGGGAAATGACCCCTGGCCTTGGCCTTCTAGCTATGCCTTCTCTACCTATTCTTCTTTGGCTTCCCGGCTTAGTTAAACTTTCTATCTCATGTCTATCCTCCATGGCACACTTCCTTAATTCCTCTCCGTCCGTTCCTGACCCCTACAGAAAATGATCCTAGATATTTACCAACAAGAGTGACCCAAGGCACAACTATCCACAGCACTGCATCAGGAAGCCCCTACTGTGAACTCCATTGGTTTGTGGGGAGGTTATGGAGGGTCCTAGGGAGACGAAGGGAGCCAGGGCAGAGGGCTCTTTGGGTAGGGATAATCACACACACACACACACACACACACACACACACACTTCAAGGGGTACTTACAACATGTGTGTATCTATATGTATACACACCCGGGCATGCATGTGTGAATCTGTGAGAGCAGGTATGCACACCCAGGCAAATACCTGCATACACACATGCATGTGTACCTGTGTGCAAGCAGGTATCACAGCCAGGCATGCAAGTGGGTATGCAGGTATGCATACCCTAGCACACATGTGTAGAGGCCAGAGGTCAATGTCAGGTATCCTCTTCTCATCCATACCATCTTGTCTGTTTGCTTTTGAGATTCTGAACGGGGAGCTCTCAGTCAGCCAAACTGGCCAACTAGCCAGCCCCAGGATCTGACTGTCCTGCTCTCCCGCTCACTGAGCTAACCCACTGCCATCACCCCAGCTCTTCATGGGGCTAGAACCAGAACTCAGGTCCTTCTGCTTACACAGAAAGCACTTCCCCACATCGCCCTGCCCTGTCTTCCAGTTCCTATCCTTCGGCCATTCCAGCCGGATGGGAAGACAAAGACGAGGGAAACGGAACTGTGAACGGTTGAATGTTCCAATGGCTGCTCCTGCTCCCTTTCCACCGCCTGCCATTCCTCTGGGCCAAGCTATGCAAAACAGTGTAATCGGAAGCCCTGGGGTGTCAGGAAACCGGGAGAATTCCTCTTCTTGAGACTTCAAACCTCTGTTTCCGTGCCTGTAAAATGCGTGGTCGTGAGCCAACTGCCCATAGTCCACACTGAAGGAGGGCTCCGGGGTTCAGACCTCATGAACGTTTCCAACTCTGTTTCTAACTCTTCCCTCCCCAGCTCGGCTCTCCGCAGCAGAGACTTCCTGCCAAGGCATGCGGTGTACATCTGGGCAGCGCTGCCAGATGGTGAGTGGAAAGGCCAGGTGTGTGGCAGAGTCCACAGCTGTCTGCCGTGCCCAGGGTGATCCCCATTACACCACCTTTGATGGCCGCCGCTATGACATGATGGGCACCTGCTCCTACACCATGGCTGAGCTGACTGGAGAGGACATGAGCCTGCCGGCCTTCAGTGTGGAGGCGAAGAACGAGCACCGGGGCAGCCTCCAAGTCTCCTACGTGGGTTTGGTCACTGTCTACGCCTACAGCCACTCTGTGTCACTGGTTCGTGGAGAAATTGGCTTTGCCCGGGTGAGTGTTCAGAGTTTAATACCCATGAGCCACCAATCAAAACCAGGAGGCCATGTCCTGCTGTCAGGCCCCAAACTCAAGGCCTTTGGTGGGTGAGGCGGTAGGGAACCAGTAGCAGTTCCTTAAAACCTTCCCCTCACCAGCTCCACTTCTAGAAACATTAGGGATGCTTAGTGACTGCTCAGGAGGAAAACAGTTGGGTGCTATTGGGAAAAGCAAAAGGGAAAAAAGCTAACGGAAAAAGAAACAATCTAATGGTCCAACAGTAGGGATCTCTGGCGTGACATAATCACTACTGGTGATCCTGCACTGGTGCTAGTGTACATTGTGAGTTTAACGCTTGTAAGACCTCCTTGAGGTGGCATTGTATGGTGAGCAGGGACAAGTGAGGAAAGAGGTTGAAGGACAGCAGTGATTTCCCAAGGCCCGAGAACTAGGTCTTCTGGTACCACCTTGAAGGGTCACATGCAGGCTGGCTGCAGGGTCTCTGTGCTGAGTCTGGTGAGTGCTTTGCTGGGCAGCGAAAGCAAGCAGCAGCTATCTACCTTCCCTACCGTCACCATGGAAATGGTTAGGTCTCTAAACAAGCCATACTCACTGTTCAGATTGAGAGTCCCTGATTTGAGATGCTCAAGGCCAAAAATGCTTCAGATTTCGAACTTTTAAAATTTTTGGAATATTTGCATGTACATACCGTGATGGCAAATGCAAGTTCATTTAGGTTCCATTACATTTCTAATACAAAGCCTAAGGATAATTTTCCACACTATGTTCAGTACACACAGTTTTTTTATTTTAATCTTATTAATCTTTCTGGCATTGGGGACTGAACCCATGTGTTAATGCTCAGAAAGTGTCAGATTCATTTTATTATTTCAGATTTCAGATGTTTGAGCCAGGGTATTTAGTCTGGGCAGTGAACACTTATATACCAGCTCCCTGCATAGACTCTAAACATTTTAACTATTCTTTGCTTACCTCAGATACCCATCTCTACATTCCCGTCAGATTGACAGCCTCATTTTTTATGTCCTTGAAAGTCAATTACAGACATCAGATCACGTCACCAAAATGACTTCAATATATACATCATTAGCTAGAATGTGATGTATAAATAAGTTTTGTTTAATTTCCAGATAAAGTTTTGTATATTAAAACTCATAGCTGAGCCTGATGGGATGGGATAAAACCAAGCTACTCAAGGAGCGGGTCCTAAGTTCAAGGCCTGCCTGGGCAGTGTAATGGATGAAAAGCTAAGGAGAGATGGGACTGCAGCCCAGTGGTCCGGTGCCCAGGTGGACTCCGCAAATGAGGGACTGCGTGTATAGCACTTGCCCGGCATGTGTAATGCCCTAGTTTCTGGTTTAACTTTTATTTAGTCTATAACCCTGGTCACTGTGTAGACCAGGATGGCCTGAACCTCACGGAGAGGTTCTCCTGCCTCTGCCTGCCAAGTGCATCTCCACAGCTAGAAAGCCCCAGTTTCAATCCACAGTAACCCACATCTCCCCTCCAAACCAAAACCAAACAGTCAGTGTGCACTTCACCTGTGTCTTCACAGATGTGCCACCAAAATCCCCTTAAGACGGAGGACCTTTCATCACCTTGGACGGTCCCTCTGTCTTCACGTGGTGTCTCTGCATATCACTGGCTTGATGTTTCCCTCCTAGAATAGTTGTGCCTCCTGGCGCTTGGGAGGCAGAGACAGGTACCTCTGTGAGCTTGAGGCCAGCCTCATCTACAGAAGGAGTGTAGAGATTCACAAAGAATTTCACAAAGGGCAAATTATGAAACTTACCACTTCTGCATATGACATTATCTGTTGATTTTTTTTCTCCTCCATACAAGAAACTACTTCTGTCAGTCATTTTTTTTTCAAAAAATATATTGAAGCTTTGAAATGTTGTTATTGAACTCCGTCCTTTACAAATGCTAGCTGTGTGCTGTGCCGCTGGGCAACATTCCCGCTCTCTTCATTTTCTTTTGAGACAGGGATCCCTTGGCTGCCCAGCTGGCCTCACACTTGCAAGCCTCCTACCTCCTCCAGAATAGCTGGGGCTCTTATTGGTCCTTCCAGGATTGACTCGACTGTCCCCTCTCTGGGGAGCCTTCCTTAGCTGGCAGAATTCAGTATGGTCTTTTCCCAAGGCTTCCAATCCAGCCCCAACCCTCTGCCAGAGCCTCCTTGGTCCCAGACCGACTCCTAGGCTTGCATGCATTGTTTGCTGATGCTAATCTCCCTGTGTCATCCCCAGGGGTCTTCCAGCACAGGGCAGGGTGGGGAATGAGTTTATTTCCTAACAGTTGGCAGAGGCTAGGTGCAGGACAGAAATGAGACACTTTGAAAGCGAAGGTGTGTCCCAGAGAAGAATGGTGGCAAACAGGAGACGTTCAGGACCGCGTGCCACTTTGTATACTGCTCAGAACGTGCCAGTGCTTGTGTTATAGCTGCCCCTGGGCAGAGATCCTACTGTGATGATTGACATGCCACAGTGAGGGTTTAATGAAGCTGGCAGCCTCGGGAGATTTATCATCACCGTGGCGGTTGCTGGTCTTGACTAGTTCTACCCGCAGCTATCTATCCCGTCTCTCGCTCCCTATGGCATGAACATGAATTGTTTTATGGCTTCCCTGCAGCTGCCCCTTGCTGCCACCAGGCCTGCCAGGTCCCTTCCTCACACTGGCTTCACGCTAGTAGTGAGCCTGCTGTTCTGCCAGGCACTGTTGGAGGCACTGGAGATGAAACTATGAGGTGGCCTTCTAGTGGCTCTGACAGATGGAGAATGTGGGGAACTAGCACACTGTGGGAGAAGGCTAGACTCCATGGGACTGGGAAGCAGAGGAGAAGAGGCAACAGGAAGGGGATCAGGGATGGCCTCACTGAGTCAGTGACCCCTGGCAGATATTGGCTGGGGAGCGGGGTCTTCCTCTACATCTACATCTTGGGGAAGAACACTGCAGGCCACTAGAGGTGCAAGAGCAAGCATCCCTAGGGTCAGCATCCCTAGGGAAGTCCAAAGGAAGAGCAGAGAAGGAAGGCGCCCTGTGTGCCTAGAGCTGGGGACTTGAGTGGAGGAGGTGAGGGCTGAAGGGGACACTACCCAGGGGTCTGACCTCTGCGGTCTCTCTGCAGATTGACAATCAGCGCTCCCGCCTCCCCGCCTCCCTGAGTGATGGTCAGCTGCGTGTGTACCAGAGTGGAACACAAGGCGTGATCGAGCTGGACTTTGGGCTGGTGGTCACCTATAACTGGGATTGCCAGCTGACAGTGAGCCTGCCCACGCGCTTCCAAAACCAGGTGTGGGGGCTGTGTGGCAACTATAATGGAGACCCTGCTGACGACTTCCTCACACCTGATGGGGTACAGGCTCCAGATGCCTTGGAATTTGCAAATAGCTGGAAGCTGGATGATGGGGACTACCTGTGTGATGATGGCTGCCACACCAGTTGTCCCTCCTGCACTGCAGGCCAGACCCAACACTATGAGGGAGACCGGCTCTGTGGTATGCTAACTCTGTCCACAGGCCCCTTCTCTGCCTGCCACGAATTCCTGGACCCCAAGCCTTTCCTGGAGGACTGTGTGTTTGACCTGTGTGTGACTGGAGGAGAGCGCCTCAGCCTGTGTCGGAGCCTTGCCGCCTATGCCCAGGCCTGTGCAGAACTGGGCGTCTCTGATGGG
>LOEQ01005679.1:38665-54235 GCA_001685075.1 Bramus lutescens
GTGTGCCTGAGTCATCCTGTGGCTGCATCTACCAGGGCCGCCCCCTGGCCCCAGGTCAGGAAGTGTTTGCTGATGACCTATGTCGGCAACGCTGCACCTGTGATGCAGCCACCCAAAAGGTGATCTGCAGAGACACATCAGGATGTCCTTCTGGTGAGCGCTGCCGTGTGCTGAACGGCCTCCTGGGTTGCTACCCGGACAACTTTGCCAGCTGTGAGGCGACCGGAGACCCGCACTACGTGAGCTTTGATGGAAAGCGCTTTGACTTTATGGGTACCTGCGCATACCTGCTGGTGGGCTCGTGCGGCCAGGATGCTGCGCTGCCCGAGTTTAAGGTGCTAGTGGAAAATGAACATCGAGGCAGCCAGACCGTGAGCTACACCAGAGCTGTGCGGGTGGTTGCCCGCGGTGTAGAGGTGGCTGTGCGCAGAGAGTACCCCGCAAGAGTGATGGTGAGCACCACTGGGCAGGGAACTGGGTGGAGGGGCGGACGCTCTGAATCCCCAGAAAGGTTAGTGGTTGTAGTTGCAGTAAGGGGGGAAGCCCAGAAGCCAGGCAGCGCCATCTTTTCTCAACTCTGACTGTCTGTAGCATTTGCATTTAAGAGAGGCTTCATTCTGGAGCAGCAGCAGTCATTGGCTGGGTGGTTGTGGAGCTCTGATGAACTCATGCCTGCCTGGTCTTTCAAAGATGCCCTGGTGCCCAGTAGATGTCGGTGGTTGCCGACTTTCTTCTGAAACCTCAGAGTTGTAGACTTGGGCATCTTCTGAAAGATGGTGGTGGTTCCTAGAGCAAGATGACATACAGAATGCCAGTATCTAGCTGGGTGTGCATCTTAGATAACCCAGACCCTCATCGGGCTCCTGGGAGCAAGATGGAGCAGCACTTACAGGTGTCAGGGTGGCCTTCAGAAGGGCCCAGCCCCCACCCACTGAGAGTAGAGAAACACTCATTTCCTCAGTAGACGCCAAAAGTAAAACTGCAGAAGCAAGCTGTTGGGTGTTCACACAATGCTCCATACTTATAATAAAGAAGTTAGGGCGATAGCTGGAGTTTGCCCATCCCCTGGAGAGGGGATGGGAACATTGGAAATGGGAGACAAAGAGAACTTCCATGCTCTGGGCCCTGAGTACCCTCTCACACACTTTCACCCCTAGTTCCCCAAAGTAATCTTAGAATGAAGGAAATCTTGTTCATAAGTAAAGGTTTGATTCCGAGGCGAGGGGAGAGGGTCTCCAGATCAGGAGAGGGGATAGCAGTTAACAAGTATTTGCTTTCTCACCCCTCTGAAGTGACATTTGCCTAAGGCCCGGGCAATAACAGCTAGCATACACTATGTCACTACCAACTTCAGTGGGTTAAGTGAACGGTGCAGATTCATTCATCTCTTCTCCACAGCAAACCAGCAAAGTATCCTCTCCACAGCAAGCCAGCAAAGTAGTTTACTTTTGGCCAAAAAAAATCGGGAACACAGAGAAGTGAAATCACCTACAGAGGCATAGTTGTGTGTTACTGAGAGGACTGTAGTGAGTTTGAGATGCCCATGAGCTAGATTTTGGAACTCTGACGTTTTGCTCTGGAGTCGATACTTTAAAAAAATGGTTTTATTATTTTTAACTGGAGGACATGGGTTGTGAACATAGCGCCAGAGGAACCCAGAAGTATGGGATCCCTCTGGGCTGGAGTTACAGGCAATATGCTACCCACCATGTGTTCTGGGAACTGAACTCAGTCCTTTGTTCTTTGTGAGAGTAGTTCTGCTAACTGCAGAAGTCCATTATATTCTATTGCTTGTCCCAAGGCAAGACATGCAGCAGATGGTGAGGAAAGTGGACAGACAGTAGTTCCAGGAGGAAGGAGGTCCTGAGGCAAGGATGAGCTCGAGTGGGCAGCAAGGATACTGGTGGAGCTTGCGTGCAGGGGCCGGAGCGGGTGAGCAGAGATGAGGCAGGGGCTAGCTGGAACCAAGCTCTTGAACTCAGGTGCAGCCTGGAGAACAAAGAAGGTGCTGCGAAGTAAATGGAGGCATCTTCCAGGCAGAGGCAACAGCAGATATGAAGCCTGAGACTGGGTAGTCTCGCAGAGACTAGAATAGCGCTGAGAGGAAGAGAACACTCTTGCGAGAGTAACACTGGGAGGCGGCATGCAGAAGCAGGAGGAATTGTGGGTCAGAAAAGTGGGCGTGAATAGGGCCAGCTGGGTAGAGCAGCTTGACCTGAAGTGGAATGTAAAGGAGATATCAGCAGCTATTTGAAAGCTGGGGTGTGGACGTGAGTGAAAATCTTACAAGCAGGGGTGCAGCAAGTACAAGAGCCCCAAGTCTGGACTGAGCTCCGTGAGTTCAAGTCCATGCATGGTTGAAGATGCAGGGGCAGGGCTGTGCTGGGGTATCGACTAGGGGAGACTAGGACCCAGACCTAGATCGTTGGAGGCTGCAATGAGAGGTTTGGCAGGGATGTTGGCGGGGAGCAGAAGTGCGATTGCTGAGTGCTGTGGAAGAGGAGGAGCTCAGAGCGGGCAAGGGCTGTAAAGTCAGAGACAGCAGAGGCTGAGGGATGACGGGTAAGATGCTGACAGAGCCAAGGGGTAGCAGGGCATTCTGTGTCAGACACTTGAACTGTAAGCAGGCCCAGGAGGATAAAGCAGAAGCAGTAGAGTTGGTAGATGGTGGTTAGGCAGAGTGCAAAGTCCTTGAGGCTAGACTAATGGGAAACCTTGCCGATGGGTTACCCAATGCCTGGCAAGAGGGGTTCACTTCAGCTCATGGTTTGAGGGTATACAGTATGCTGGGGTAGGAAGACATGGCTATTGGCTCCATAGTAACTGGAATATGAAGAGAGGTTTGCTTACATCTCAGTGAACCGGAAAGCAAAGAGAGAGGTCAGTAGGCTAGATCCTGCCAAACCTTCCTCCTCCCAGCTTTGTCCTTCTCCAAGCTCAGCCCACTTCTTAGAGGTTCCAAAGCCTCCTAATGCAGCGCTGTCAGCTGTGGATGGCATTTAAACATGTGAGCCCATGGGGACACTCTCAAGCAAGTACCAGGGAGACAGGTGGGACAGGCTTGGAAAGGCAGGAGAGATCTGGATCTCAGTGGAGAAGATAAGGAGCGATGTGTGATGTGTTAGGCAGAGTAGCCGTTGTGACGCTCTGAGGTGGAACCCAGGAGGGTGGGGTAACTGGAGCCAGCTGAGCAAAAGCGCCAACACACTGACCTGCTGCTCTGCCCGAATCTCTGCCCAGGTGGACGGCATCCTTCAGTACCTGCCCTTCCAGGCTGCAGGCGGGCAAGTTCAGGTGTTCCGCCAGGGCAACAATGCTGTCATACGCACAGACTTTGGCTTGACCGTTACCTACAATTGGGATGCTCGTGTGACTGCCAAGGTGCCCAGCAGCTACGCCAAGGCTGTGTGTGGGCTCTGTGGGAACTTCAATGGGGACCCAGATGATGATCTGGCTCTGAAGGATGGAGGCCAAGCCAACAGCACTCTGGATTTTGGAAATAGCTGGCAGGAGGAGATAATACCTGGGTGTGGAGCAACTAATCCTGGTGACTGTTCCCAACTGGATTCACTTGTGGCCCAGCAACAACAAAGCAAAAAGGAATGTGGAATCCTTACTGATTCTGCAGGTCCCTTCAGGGAGTGCCACAAGTTGCTGAACCCCCAGGGTGCGCTACGTGACTGTGTCTATGACCTCTGCCTGCTGCCTGGTCAGTCTAAGCCACTGTGTGATGCTCTGGCTGCGTATGCTGCTGCATGCCAGGCTGCTGGGGGCACTGTGCATCCCTGGAGGAGCGAGGAACTTTGCCGTGAGTACCAATAGTGGCAACCTGAGATTGGGTCTGATGTTTGTTCATTAATATACAAGAAGCATTGCTTAAGCCTTTGGATGCCTGGTGAGGCAGGGATTGTGTTTATACCTTGGAAGAGTACCAATTCGTAGTTACATGCCCACACTCATGACAACCAGGAAGTCACAACAGCATACAGTGACACTGGTGACTGAAAACTTATGGTGACCCCAAGTCAGATTGCTTGTGTCCACTGCCGGTCAGAGAGAAGCAGTGGTGCTGCGTTTGGAAGGAGCCTGGACCCTCTGCATTTCTCCTTGGTCCCATCTCACCATTTAACCCACGCACATCTCTTTGCTTCAGATGTGGGCGCAGGAAGGGCGGGCAAGCAGTTTTGCTTGTCTCTTGCGGAGATTTGGAAAGCCATGCACACATCTCCTGAATTTTAAACTTTGCTTGAGTATGCCCTGTACTGCACATGCTTTAACTGTGCACATAAACACAGTTTGACTAGCTTTCAACATGAGGCCAAACTGTGTAAATGGTGCCAGGTTCCCTGCCCTTGGAGGGAAATTTGAGCTCTGTGAATGGAACGTCCCCTTCTAGCTGCTCCATCTGCAGAGTAGATAATTGCAAACATCAAAACTCCCAGAAAGTAGTAATCTTTGACTTTTAAGAACCTTTCGTTGTGGGAAAAGTTGAACCTACCACAAAGCATGCAAGGACGGTGGATCCTTTATGTCCATCATTCATTCCACAAAGATCAACATGGTATTGTCATTTAAAACTGATATTATGGCTGTGTGTGTTTGTGTGTGTACATGTGTGTGCGTGTGTGTGTGCATGCATCTGTGCTGCTGGAGAATGGTAGAATGCTTTGCTTGACTTTCAAAGGTTCTGAGTTAAAAGAAAATGCAAGGAGCAGGAGGAGGGGTGGGCAGGAGGTAGAATGGGGAGAAAGAAAGACAATATCCACAGATGCACTGCGTAAATTACATGTATGTACATGTTTAAAACACGCATTGCACCAAATTTATACCAAACCTTAAGAGCCGTTAGACATAATCACAAATCTCACTAGGTATTAGAAACAAATATTAATTGATAGGATCAATTAAAATGTTACAGGAGTTGTTCTGGCCCCATTAAAAATACAGACATCTTGCAGCTGGGTAACTTGCATGCATGTATAAACATGTATATGGGGGACATCCACTGTATCCTCTGAAAGAGTTACTGATTATGATGACCTCTCCCTGCAGCACTGACCTGCCCACCTAACAGTCACTATGAGCAATGTTCCTATGGATGCCCAATATCCTGTGGAGACCTGAAAGTGTTCCAAGGCTGTGGCTCAGAATGCCAAGAGAGCTGTGTTTGTGATGACGGCTTTGCCCTCAGTGGTGAGTCTTGTGTGCCTCTGGCCTCCTGCGGCTGTGTACACCAGGGCACCTACTACCCACCAGGAGAAGCCTTCTACCCTGGACCTGGATGCGACTCTCTTTGCCACTGCCAGGAAGGTGGCCTGGTTTCTTGTGAGCCCTCATCCTGTGGCTCACATGAGACTTGCCAGCCATCCAATGGAGTCCTGGGCTGTGTGCCTGTGGGCACTACCACCTGCCAGGCATCAGGAGATCCTCATTATGTTACCTATGATGGCCAACGCTTTGATTTCATGGGTACCTGTGTGTATGTGCTAACACAAACTTGTGGAACCCTGCCCGGCCTACACCAGTTCACTGTTCTGCAGGAGAATGAGCCCTGGGGCAATGGGTATGCTAGTGCCACTAAGGCGATCACAGTCTTGGTGGCCAACCACACCCTGCGACTGGAGCAGAGTCAGCGGAAGGTCCAGGTGAGAGCAGGGGCCAGGGACGGGAGGAGGATCCTTTAGAGCCCCGTGTGGGCAGCACAAGGAGAGCATGCAGAGCCCCTGGAGAAAATGGGAAATGGGGGTCCCAATTAGAGGAGGTATTGGTGGAAAGTCCAGAGCGAGGCCAGGCACTGGGACCTTTCACCATATGGCTACAGCTCTTCTTCTGCCTCATCCTACTGACTCTTTCCTCATCTCCCCCTGTCCTCCATCTTCCCTCAGTGTGGTGCCTGCCCCAGGCTCCTCGCTGGGCTCTCACCATAGACAGAACATGGTACAATCACACAGAAGAAAGTTCAAATAGGCCAGTCTGTGATCCTGTCATCTATAGCTGTTGGCATAGACACACACTCCTTTTAGCCTTGTGGAATTGGAGGCACCATAATTTGCTTCCTTTTTAAGAGGGAGAGTTCCTACCACTGTCCCGAGGTCCCTGAGAGAATCCAGTATTAGTTTTATTTTTCTGTTGCAAAGACCTGAAAGAGCTGCTTCAGGGAGGAGATACTCATTGTCGTTCAGGGTTTCCAAGAGTTTAGTGCATGTTTGTCTGTCCCTGTGAGGGAGAGGAGAGCTGTTTACAGGACACAGCAGAGGGAGAAATGAAAGGACCAGGAGCAGGATGCCATGAAGTCCTGCCTCCAAGACCTACATCCTTCAGCTAGGTCCCACCTTCTAGAATTTCCAGAACCTCCCAAAATAGTGCCTCTGGCTGGGAGTCAAATAATATGACCCTTGCAGAGATCATTCACGCAACAGCAGGATTTGAACCCAGAATCCATGAACTAGACCCTTGCTACATACTTTTCTGAATAGGAAGAACTGGATCTCACATGGAGACCAGCATTTGAGATACATGGGAGTATCCCCCACTGACATGCAGCACACAGTCATTGTTATTGTAGCAGTAGGTACAAGAGCTGTCACATGCCCTGGGAGTGGAGTGTCTTCCCTAACAAGCTCCAAGCTCTCAAATTAGCACCTGACAAGTAAGCAGCTCCAGACACATGGGGACAGTCTCTGTCCATTATTCACGTCTCACCAAACCCTAGCATCCCTGCGACTGTTCCTCGCTGCAGAGGGAGAAACCGAACCCAGACATTAAATGCCCTTATTCATAGACAGCCTGCTAGGGAGGAATGGCTGTTGATGTCTTTAGGACACTCTAGACATGCCTGAGCCTGTCTTTCCCCTGCCCCCTCCCCGTCTCCTCACAGCTCTGTAAACCCAGTGTGCAGGGTGTGTGTGTGTGAGGAAGGGCACGTGTGTGGTGACCGGGTGTGCACCTCCAGGCCTGGCTGGAGCCAGAGCCCTCAGGCGATCTTCAGGTGAGGGATGGAGCCTGACTTTGCATCCAGTCACAGGGACAGAAGCAACTCTGAGTGCTCTTGACTGTCCACTTGCAAATACAGCCCCAGCCACAGGAGGGGCTCACTGGGGTGCGGTCCACAGCCCAAGCCTTCGCACACATTATGTATCAGATTCCCTAGATGACACTGTGCAGACAAAGCGCCCGATACCCCTAGACAGACAGGAAGCAGAAACACAGGTGAATCCCTGCCCAAGGGCTCAGAGGGGTAAAGGGTGGGCTGAGCTTCAGACCAGCGTGTGCCTCCAGGCTCAGTCCCTGTATTATCAGTCACCATGTCACCTAGTAACAAAGGATCCCCTCACCCAGGCTGGTGAGGTCACTACCCCCCTGAGACCTGTAACAGTTTCCTGGTGGCTGCTGTGACAAAATGCCACAAACTTGCTGACTTAAAATAACACTTACAGTCTCACCATTCTAGATGTCAAAAGTTCAGAATCAAGGCAGCAGCAAGGCCATGCCCCCTCTAGAGGCGGAAGGGGGACCTTCTTGCTCCTCTAGCTTTTGGTGGCTCCAGCTGTCCCTTTGCTTGGAGTGCCCTCAACATCCACATCCCTGCCTGGGTCTTCCCTCTCCCTCCCCTCCTCTTCTTTCCTCTTCTCTTCTCCCTTCATAGGACACTTGTCGGTCCAGCCTGATCTAGGATTATCTCACTTCAAGACAGTAACTCTAATTATACCTGTTGATCTTTCTTCAAATATGGTTGCTCTCTGAGGTTCTTGGCAGACATATCTTTTTATTTGTGTATGTCTCTGTGAGTATGCGCATGTGCTGTGGGTGACTGCAGAGGACAGAAAGGGGTGTCAGGTCCACTGGAGCTGGAGTGACAGGAGTTGTGAGCTGCTGGATGTGGGTTGCTGAGGTTTGAACCTTGGTCCTCTGATAGAGCAGCAATAAACGTTCTTAACTGCTGGGTAGACTTGCCTTTTGGAAACCATCATTCCACCCACTACAAGACACTATTACTATATATAGTTTACAAATATGGAAACTGAGGCCTAGAGAAATGAGATCACACAGGATTTCAGTGTTAGGTAGGAACATTTAGGGACAGCTGCCTCAAAGTGTGTCCTCTGAAGCTTGGCATTCTCTGTCTCCCAGGTGAATGGTGTGGACATGAAGCTGCCAGTGGATCTGGATGGGGGCAAGATCCGTGTCTCCCAGCATGGGTATGATGTTGTGATTGAAACTGATTTTGGCCTGCGTGTGGTCTATGACCTCATGTACTACGTGCAGGTCACTATCCCAGCCAACTACTACCAGCAGATGTGTGGTCTGTGTGGAGACTACAATGGGGACCCCAAGGATGACTTCCAGAAGCCAAATGGCTCACTGGCATCAGACCCCACTGACTTTGGGAACTCCTGGGAAGAAGTTGTGCCTGACTCCCCCTGTGCGCCAGCATCTCCTCCCTGCACAGGGGGCAGCTGTGGCACTGACTGTAGCCCTGAGTTGGAGGACAAGTATTATGGGGTGGAGTTCTGCGGGCTGCTCACCAGCACCTCTGGGCCTCTGGCTGCCTGCCACAAGCTGATAGACCCCAAGGGTCTCTTGGAAGACTGTGTGTTTGATCTCTGCCAGAGTGAGGGGAACCTGAGCATTCTCTGCAACAACATCCATGCCTATGTGAGCGCCTGCCAGGCAGCTGGAGGGCAAGTGGAGCCGTGGAGGACCGAAACTTTCTGTCGTGAGTTACAGGACATTGAGGAATAGGGAACAGGGAGGTTGGGGCAGAAAAGGAGCAGAATCCCCACCCCACCCTGCATTTTCTTTTTGCAGCAATGGAGTGCCCCCCTCACAGCCACTATGAAGTCTGTGCAGACACGTGCTCCCTGGGCTGCTGGGCTCTCAGTGCCCCGCCCAAGTGCCCAGAAGTGTGTGCTGAGGGCTGTGAATGTGACTCCGGTTTCCTGTACAATGGAAAAGCCTGTGTGCCCGTCCAGGAATGTGGCTGCTACCACAATGGGGTCTACTATGATGTAAGAATCCATCCATCTGTACAGAACCCAGGGCATCTTCCTGGACACCCCTCCTGCTGCTCATTAGCATTATAGCCTTTCCACCGTGCAGCCTCTTTAACATCTCTCTGCTCACCTCTGTCCCCTATCATCCCCTGTCCTCCCCCACCCCTGCAACCCTACTTTGGTCCATGTTGTCCTTTCCCAGTCCCCACTTTTGCTTCCTTTGCTATACCCTCCCCACGACTGTGGAGAGATCTTTTGAAATATGATCATGGGTCCTAAAGTTTTAAATCCTTCATTGCCTCCACAGATCAAGACTTAACTTAAAATCCCAGATCTGAGCAGAGGTGTTCTTCCAGGTCTGGAGGATGAGATTTTGCTTGTGACACCAGGTGCTCACTCTCTCTGCTTTCCCTGTTCTCTTCCACAAGGAGCCCTCTAACTTGAGTGTGTGTTTTATTTATGTCCGGCTCCTTTGCAGGAGTGAGTGCTCCCTGAGTCCCTCTGTGACTGGTAACAGTCCTGGGAGCAGATGTGTGCATGCTGTTATCATGAACCCATCTTATCATGTACATACATCACACATGCACACACACGCGTGTGCGCGCACACACACGTGTATACATAGCCTGCCTTCATATTATGGAAATTCTCAAATGTGCATTTGTTGAGAGAACACTGGCTTGAATCACTATATTCCTGTTCATCACTTGGCTTCAAAACTGAGCTCCCTGCAAGCCTAGCTTCATCTTTCCTCACCTTCCCAAAGCAGCCTGCATTACTGAAGAGCTCCTTCTCCATTCCCGGCTCTGCTTTACACGTGTCATTGACTCAGTTCTCCTTCCTTGGACTGGTCCTGTGTCTAGCCGTCACTTACAGGTGAAGAAGCTGAGGCACAAAGAAGCTAAACAGTGTTGTGCAGTCGTCCAGCTCGGGAACAATGGAGCCCGGCCTCAGCAGGGCCATGTGCTCTGGAACCTTTGCTCTGGCTCCTTAACTCTGCTCCTCTTGAGCAGCGACAATCAATTAAGTTCACACTTTGGAATGAATGGGCAACTACACGAATAGTGAATGAGTAGCTGAATGAGCTGGGCCTCGCAGTCACCTGCGCCTCAGCTTCACTGACAACGGACCATGCTGCAGAGTCGCCACTTTGTGTACCCCAGTGCTCTCTTTTCCCGGAATGCTGGGCATGCCGGAGTCTGCACCCTCTCTGGTTACTGATGGCATGCTCTCTGTCCCCACAGCCAGAGGAGTCGGTTCTCATTGAAAATTGCCAGCAGCAGTGTGTGTGCCATTCAGGAGAAGGCGTGGTGTGCAAAAATCACAGCTGCAAGCCAGGACAGGTGTGCGAGCCCTCAGGAGGCATCCTGACCTGCGTCACCAAAGGTGCTGTACAGTGGAGCTCGACTGGTGTGGGGGGACACAGGACAGGAGCTAGGAGCTGAGGGGGACATAACTTCATGGTGAGAGATGCAAAGACCTGTGGACTGAGGTGTTAGACTTTGGGAGGGGATTCCAGGAGCCAAGGGCAGAGATTACCCAGTCTGAGTGTCAAGGAACCTTAAGGGATTTAAGATTGTAGGACCCTCAGGGCAAGATTTTGATGATGGAGATCTGCACAGGGACCTCACTGGAGAAGGCACCCTGCAGCCACTGGGTGGCAGAGGATCCTGCAGGGTGGAGATGCAGGAGTGAACCCCACCCCACCCCCTGGAGTGCTAGAGAAATCAGCTGGAAGCAGCCACCTAGCACTTCTGGCGACCAGCTAGAGAGCCAGGGTCCCATTGGCCACAGGCCCATAGCTCAGCAGAGCAGGTTGTCAGGACAGGGGGCTCCTCTCCCCACAGACTCCATAGCGCCCTCTGCTGACAAAGCTTCCAGGCTGATTTCAAACAGGCAACAAAGACAGAGGAACGAGTGTGAAAGGCTGGATGCCTGGACACCAAGCTGGAGTCACAGAGAGAGGGGCACTAGTGGAGGCTTGGGAGGGGGAGGCCTTGAGGACAAGCCCAAGAAATGAGATCCTGGGGCTCGATGGAACACCCAGGAATGGAGTTTCGCACTGTGGGATATCCAAGCCCAGAGACTTAACGTGAGGACCACAGTAATAACATATGAAATTTCTGGACTCCCAGTTCTGGCTTCTCAGGGTCTGGTCTTATACAGCAACTTCAGGGCCTAGTGCTCAGGTATCAGGACACTGGTCACACCTGCAGCAACAGGCAGAGCTGGTGTCACTAGCAGATACCTAGGGGGATGCTGGGAGCAGCCATGCTTGCAGCGGGCAGAGCCTCAGTGTATCTCTCCCCTCCCCACAGACCCATGCCACAATGTCACTTGCCGGCCTCAGGAGACCTGCAAGGATCAAGGCGGTCAGGGCGTGTGTGTGCCCAACTATAATTCCACATGTTGGCTGTGGGGTGACCCTCACTACCACTCCTTCGATGGCTGGAACTTTGACTTCCAGGGCACCTGCAGCTACCTGCTGGCAGGAACTGCCTGTCCTGGGGTCAGTGCCGAGGGCCTGACTCCCTTCACTGTCACAACCAAGAATGAGAACCGGGGCAACCCGGCCGTGTCCTATGTGAGACTGGTCACTGTGAGCGCCCTCAACACCAACATCACCATCCACAAGAACGAGATTGGCAAAGTCCGGGTATGTTAAAGATGATGGTCTCAGGAACACCCAGAGGCATGAGGCCAAATGAACCCTGGTGTAACTAACAGCAGTTAGGAGCTGGAAAGTCTCTTTTCACATAGACATGAAACCACAGGGGGGAAATTACAAGAGAGGGCAGCCTTTTCCTGGGAATTAAGCGTAGCCCTCTTGCTAACAGTTCACAGTAGACTCATGATGTTGGCCTTCAAGCAGAGCAGTGGTTCTCACCCTTCCTACTGCTGTGACACATTCATACAGTTCCTGAAGGTGTGGTGACCCCAACCATAAAATTATCTTCTTTGTTACTTCATAACTGTAATTTTGATACTGTTATGAATCATAATGTGAATATCTGTGTTTTCTGATGATCTTAGGCGACCCTGTGGAAAGGTCATTGGACCCCAGATGGGGTAGGCCTAGATTCGAGCCCAGGCACGTTTCTGGGGAGGGAAACATCTAGAACAGAGACTCAGAGAGAAGAGCAGAGGGAAAGGAAATTGACCCCACTGGTCTCCCTCTCTCTCCAGGTGAATGGAGTTCTGATGGCCTTGCCTGTCTACCTGGCTGGTGGACAGATTTCAGTGGTCCACGGAGGCTTCAAGGCTATTCTGGTGACAGATTTCGGGCTTCAGGTCACCTATGACTGGAACATGAGGGTAGAGGTCACACTGCCCAGTAGCTACCATGATGCAGTGTGTGGGCTCTGTGGAAACATGGACAAAACCCCCCAAAATGACCAAGTCTTCCCTAACGGCACAGTGGCACCCTCAATACCCACCTGGGGTGGCAGCTGGCAGATTCCAGGGTGGGACCCTCTTTGCTGGAATGAATGTCAGGGTTCCTGTCCAGTGTGCCCAGAGAACAAACTGGAGGCGTATGAGGGCCCTGGCTACTGTGGACCTCTGGCTCCTGGTGCAGGGGGCCCCTTTGCCAGCTGTCATGCCCATGTGCCTCCTGAGAACTTCTTCAAGGGCTGCGTGCTGGATGTCTGCATGGGCGGTGGCATCAAAGACATTCTATGCCAGTCACTGGCTGCCTATGCTGCTGGGACGGTCCGTCGACCGTAGGTTTAGTTGGACTGGAGGACTCAGGCTGGCTGTGGTGAGTGGTGGGGACCAGGGCAGGGGCTGGGCTGGCTCCACTCCCAGCCTTTAGGTCTTTCTGCTGGCTTCTGTTTGTTGCTGTCTCCTGGCTGTCTCTGTGTGTCCCCAGTTCATCGTCTGTGTGTCTGCCTCTCACGCCATCTGCTCTACCTTGTCTCGGCTTCCCTCCCCGACTGCGTCACTGGATCTGGTAGTCTCCCTGTCCCCTTCTGTCTCCGCTAATGACTATTGCCACTCTGTGCCCAGAGGCCACTCTTACACCATTCTTCATTTCTCTCCCACCCTTCATCCACCCACAGGGATGTCCTGCCCTAACAACAGCCACTACGAGCTCTGTGGCCCACCCTGCCCAGCCAGCTGCCCACCCCCTGCACACTACACAACCCCAGCTGCATGTGACGGGCCCTGTGTGGAGGGGTGCCAGTGTAACCAGGGCTTCGTGCTAAGTGCTGGGCAGTGTGTTCCCCTGGACAGTGGCTGCGGCTGCTGGGTCAATGGCACATACCATGAAGCAGGCACCGAGTTTTGGACTGATGCCAGCTGCTCTGAGAGGTGTCGCTGTGAACCTGGAGGTGAATCCCTGAATTGCACGTCTGCCAGCTGTGGGCTGGGTGAGGAGTGTGCCTTGTTGCCCTCCGGCCAGCTCGGCTGCCAACCAGCAAGCATAGCTGAGTGCCAAGCCTGGGGCGATCCCCATTACATCACCCTAGATGGGCACCGGTTTGACTTCCAAGGCACCTGCGAGTACCTGCTGAGTGCACCCTGCCAAACACCACCCACAGGGACTGAATATTTCAATGTCACTGTGGTCAATGAGCACAGGGGCAGCCAGGCAGTCAGCTATACCCGCAGTGTCACTCTGAATATCTACGGCCTCAGCCTGACCCTTAGTGCCCGCTGGCCAAGGCAGCTACAGGTGAGTGGGCTGTGGGCCACGAAGCCTCTGCTGGACAGGAGAGATGAGGGATAGACCATTCCCAGCTTGGCAGGACCATAATGCTGGGTTCAGTCTACACTGTGGGACCAGGAAGGCTGGAAGTAAAGGCCTCCCCAGACTCAGCCTTCCGTTATTCCTCTGTAGGGAGGAGTGTTGGAAGTACCTGCTTCACCATAGCACAAAAAACCAGAGACATGGTCTAATTGGGTGGTTTACTTTTGTAAACTCAGCTCTCAGAGACTGCGGTAGGAGGGTTGCAGAGATTTGCAGAAGCCTAGCCTACAGTAGTCGTTCCTTGTTACAAAAGGCAACAAACAGAATATAAACAAAAACAAAAAGAGTCCATGACTCCTCATGTCTTTACTCTTAAAATAGCAGGGGCAGTAACCTACTTTGAATCCCTTATCTTATAAGTGGTGGAAACATGCAAAACTCTCGGCGCCTCTCACCTCTCTCCACCCCGCAGGTGAACGGAGAGTTTGTTGCTCTACCCTTCCACCTGGACGAGCGACTGAGCATTTACCTCAGTGGAGCAGATGTAGTGGTGAAAACCGCAGCAGGGCTCTCCCTGACTTTTGACGGCAACAGTTTTGTGCGCCTGCACGTGCCTGCAGCCTATGCAGGCGCCCTCTGTGGCTTGTGCGGGAACTACAACAAAAATCCCAAAGATGACCTGACAGCTGTAGATGGAAAACCTGAGGGCTGGAAGGTGGGCGGAGCCCCAGGCTGTGACCAATGCAAGCCTGAGCCTTGCCCAGAGACCTGCACACCTGAGGAACAGGAAGCCTTCAGTGGCCCCAACGCCTGCGGCATCATCTCAGCCCCCACAGGTCCACTAGCACCCTGCCACAGCCTTGTGCCACCCACGCAGTACTTCGAGGCTTGCTTGCTGGATGCCTGTCAAGCTGAGGGCCATCCAGGAGGCCTCTGTCCTGCCGTGGCCACCTATGTGGCAGCTTGTCAGGCTGCTGGGGCCCAACTTGGAGAGTGGAGAAAGCCAGACTTCTGTCGTGAGTACTGACCCTTGCAGCTCCACACAGACAGGGTCTCCCCCAAGTCTTTCCAGGGGCTCTAAGACAAGAAGAGCCCTGTTGCTCCAGTTAAGCTCAAAGCCCAGCCCCACCACCTCCTGTCAGAGATACATCCTGGCACTGATACTGAAAACCACCAGTGGGGTAGGGAAGGACCCAGCTACACACAGCCTGGGTGCAGACCACTCTGGAAGGCATATTTTGCTAGTGGACTTGGATATGACCAGTGCCCGTTACTCAGCAAGGAACCCCCATCAGAAGTCAAGGGAGTTATGCCCAGTCGAAGCCCCTGCACCATCTCCCACACTGGACTACTGCCACCCACACAAAAGGAGTCAGATTGCCCAGTGAGACCCTACACAGCTTGGCACACACTGCTCAGACGTCAGACCCCTCAGCTGGAATCAGGACCTGTCCTGGGCAGATCCAAGCAGACTGAATCAGGAGGTGGGGGGCAGAACATCCAGGCAGATCTGCTGAGTCAGGGGCACCCTGTCAATGGCAGCCAATCACATACACACTGGCAGGGTCGCACCCTGAAACGGAGGATGTCTGAGAGACCAGCGGGTGCTCCAGTCATGTCGGCACCATCTTCCTTCTCTCCAGTCAGGGTGACCGATCTCCCACACACGTGGGTCCCTAGTCATGCACCCCGATGCAGCCATGGTCGGTTCTGGTCTGTTCTGGCCAGATGCATGTGGTTGCATCCCCCAGACAGTCCCTTGCCTTAGATGTCAGGATGGCACACCCTCCTCAGAGAGACGAGGTCACCCCCCACACCTGAGCTCCCAAATCAGTGCCCCTGTCATATGTCCTACGTCAAGTCCCATAGCAATCCAGCAGCAGC
>LOEQ01005679.1:57447-68888 GCA_001685075.1 Bramus lutescens
CTTCTTCTTCTTCTTCTTCTTCTTCTTCTTCTTCTTCTTCTTCTTCTTCTTCTTCTTTCTCTTCCTTCTTTTCTTTCTCCTTCCTCCTTTTTCCTCCTTATTTTTTAGTTTTTTAAGGCAGGGTTTCTCTATAGCTCTGGCTGTCCTGAAACTCATTCTGTAGACCATCCTGGCCTCAAATTCAGAGATCTGCCTGCCTCTGCAACGTGAGTGCCTCTGCTCCTGCCCAGTTTTCTCTCATACCTCTTGCCTGCTGCTTTCCTCCACATGTTCCATATCCCTGCTTTCTCTAACTCCCTGGCATCTTCAGCTTCATCCTCACAGCTCTTGCCTCACCCACTCAGGGGTACACATACAGATCCTATACTCGCTACCCACGGCCTGGCCTCTCAAGAATGTTTTTTAAATCTGGGTGAAAGCCACTGACCCCCATAACTTTTGCAGTCTACATTTTCACAAACTCACCTCCATGCAGATGACTTCAATGTCTATCACCAGCTCAGACAGTTGTCTGAAGTCGTCTCGGAGTGCCTGGGAGGGTGAGCGTAGCAAAATTAACTCTGGGTAAACAAGCATCTAGGTGGCCCTGAGTGAATAAGGTGTCCCAGTTGCTCTCTTTCCTCAAGGGAAAGGTCTTTCAAGTTCACACTTCCCCCTTTTCAGATTATGATAGCCGGGTCTTGATGATTCCCAAGACATCCTCAGATCATAGTCCTTGTTCTCCAAGTTCAGTGTTCCTGGCTTCATTCTAGAACCTCAGATCTCATTAGAAACCATTTGTCAAATATTTATGCTCTGATTTTGTTCTCAATACTGACTATCATATACTGACTATATATATTATATCATACTGACTATAAACCTGACTAAAACCAGCCAGGGACACCATGCTATAGGCAGAAGGTTCTGCAGCCTTGGTATGTCCTCTGTCAGGTGGAGCTTTCCACCTGACACCTCTCAAACATACTATCTGTTCTGAGCTCACACCAGAATTCTTATGAACTCCACTCATAGGGCTCCAGGTTTCTCTAGCCCACTTCTCCAAACACCTCCCATGTGAGCCACATTGTCAGAAAGAGTCATAACAACAGCCTTACATCTCCTTAACAATTTTTGTGTTAGTTTCTCATGGCCATGAAAAGTACCTGGACACTTGAAAAGGAGAGTGGCTTTGCTCTGGTTTGTGGGCTCACAGGTTTCTGTGTGGGGGTGACTTGTCTGTCAAGGGGGCCTGTGCTGAGGCTGATCATGGAAGAGAGGACATGACCTGTTGACTGAGGTTTCTGTCCTAACAGGTTCCCACAGTAGTTAAATCCCAAAGAAATCACACAGAGGTCTACATTAATTATAAACTGATTAGCTAGTATCTCAGGCTTCTTATTAACTCTTATAAATTATATTAGTCTATAATACTTGTCTGTGTTAGCCAGATGGCTTGGTACCTTTATCAGCAAGGCAGTCACATCTTGCTTGCTCTGTGTCTGGGTGATGACTTCAGACTGAATCTTTCTCTTCCCAGAATTCTCCTTGCCCCGCCTCTACTTCCTGCCTGGCTACTGGCCAATCAGCATTTATTTAAACTACAAATGACAGGGTACAGACCATTGTCCCACAGCAAAGTCCAGCAGAGTTGCCCATTTCATGGTAGCCAAGAATCAGAAAGAAAAGGAAAACCAGAGGCAAGATAGAACCCTAGTAAACTACATACAACTAAGTATGTGTCTCACCAAAGGCTGTCAAGTCTGCGGGTACGCTATGAAAATCATGAATCCATTAACTAGGTCAGAGGCCTCTCGGTCATTGCTTACAGCAGCTGGAAACCCACCCTTTTTCTCTGTGAATGGGGGGGGGCACCTCACATCCAGATTACAGCAATCACTCATCCTAGACCTAAGATTCAGTAGATTCAGGTCATCAGCATCCTACAGCACATGTGACCCCCCTTGCCTCCTCTCCCTACAGCTCTCCAGTGTCCTGCCCACAGCCACTACTCTGTCTGCACACGCTCCTGCCAGGGCTCCTGTGCTGCTCTTGCTGGCCTCACCCAATGCACCACTCACTGCTTTGAAGGATGTGAGTGTGACGATCACTTCCTGCTCTCCCAGGGTGTGTGTGTTCCTGCCCAACACTGCGGCTGCACCTACAATGGCCACTATATGCCGGTGAGCAGGGACTCCAAGCAGGAGAAGCTGGAGGGACAGTCAGAGTTACTGTGCTCTGGGTCTCTGTTCAAGGATGGGGACATGGGGACCATCACCTGTCTCCGTCTGTGTCTGCTGTACTGAGTCACCCCAGACTCAGCAGGTCAAAGCAAGAGAGCCTAATTCCCCACAGTTCTGGAGACCAAGAGTCAAGGATCAGGCTCCCTGCACTAAAGTAAAACCGATGGAAGGCTGACACTGTCTTAAGAGGTTCTGGAGGAAAATCTACTCCTTGCTCTCCCACCCTCTGGTGGCTTTGGTCATTCCTGGGCTTGGCCATACCACTCCAGTATCTGCCATCACTTCTCTGGGTGACCTGACATCTCCCTGTATAGTCCTTTTTGAGTGTCCACGGGATTCCCCACCTAGACAATCAGGATAATTCTCCATCTAAACAACATTAATCACACTGCAAACACACATTTCCATTTAAGGTAGCATGCTTGGTCCCGGGAATTGGGAATTTTGCTATATTTTGGTGTGGGAGCATTCCTCCACTACCCTTCCCTCTCTGAACTTCCTCACCTGCAGAATGGTTAGGTCAGCATCCTGGCTCCATAGACATTTGATGTTAAGGACAGTTGGTACCCAGTGAGCACAGGATCATTCTCCCATACATCACATTCAGCAAGAAGAATAGAATCTATAGCAGTGCAGTGGGTGGCTCAGCTGCCAATCATTCAACAGTGTGATCTGGGATTTAATAGTTAATTTATCCTTGTTGATGCTTCTCGAAAGCTCTTTGTGTAGCCAAGTTTGTTTGAAATGTTAATTCATCTTTAGTCATAGCAGTCCAGCAAGATAGATATGCTGGCTGTTCCTCCCATTTTACAGAGAGACTCTTCCTAGACAATGTCTGCCATTTGCAAAGGGAGCCAAACTCTTCTTTCTTCGGGTCTTACTGTTTCCTGGAAGTCGTCCAGGATCCCCTAGGCTAACTCCGCAGCCTCCCAGGGCTCTCACAATCAGCTGTGCGCCCCAGCCCAGTGATGATCCCCTTCTTTTACCTTTTAGCTTATTCTAGAGCATCTACCTGCACCTCGTAATCTCACATTTAAAAATAAGGAAATTTATTTATATGACAGATGGCAATTATCAAAACCAGGAAAGTAATGTTGACTCCACACTGTTATCTAATCTGTAGATTTTAACCATATTTCACCAGCTGTTCCAGTAAAGTCAGCTATGGCAGTTACTTCTCTCTGGGCCCAGGGCCAGCTGAGGGTCAGACTCTGCATTGCTTTCACAAAGTCTGGTGACCTCACCAGAGAGTGAAAGGAGGTAGAAGAGAAACTGTCTGCAGAGCCTAGGACCAGAGTCAGGCTCTGGGAGCCAAGGGAGCCTGAGAGGGGCATGGAGAAGGAGCAGCTGGTGAGGGAAGACACAGGGGAGGTGAACGCATGATTGGGGTGAGTCCTGCAGGGGCTCATGCAGAAAAGCTGAAATCAGAGTCTTTACTGTCAGCCAGCATCTGTATGGGGAACTTGTCCAAATCATGTAGCCCCGAGTCTTGCAGTCCTTCGTCTCTTTTATGTACTAAAACCACATCCTGGCTGCCACACTTCATTTAGCAAGAAGCAGAACTACAGAAGCCAGAAAGCAAGGTCAGTACATTCAGGGACTTTTCTGGAACTATGGACCAGGTCTTCAATGGATTAGGTCTTTGTTTCCATTTTGGCAGGTTTCAGGGCCTACATGCAAGGTTCAAGGTCAGAATGATTTCTCTTACATGGGGGCCTGTTACACATGGGAATGCATCCATCTGTGCTATCACTACCCACACCCTATGAGGGTGCACTGCCCACCCTTACACGTATAGTTAGCTCTTACAGCATTACAGATCGCTTCTAATGTGTCACTTAGGCCCGTTTTGTTTTTATAGCCGTGTGTTTCCAGTCTGAGCCAAGGATTCTGCTCTCTCCTCACTTAGCTTTTGGGTGTTATACTCACTTGATGGGTCCCGTGATGTTTGCTTGGTTTCTAGGCTCATGAATTTGCTCTGTCACTGTAAGAAAATGGATAATGCAAGCTACTTCATGGAGGAAATGGGCTTATACAGCTCACAGTTTTGGAGGCTAGAAGTCTAAAGAGCACTCGTGATGTGGGCGCTCATGAAGCCTCCTCTGCATGATGCCATGGCAGGAGCATTGTCTCTGCCTCTGTCAAGGTGTAGCCCCTCCCTAGCCTCTAAAGGCCACCATGTTTCCATCCTGGGAGTTCTACTTTGGTGATTTTATTAATCTAATCACCCTGCAGAGTCCTCACTTCTAAACATGAAGTTTCCAATCTCTTCATACATACCACTTTGAGGAATAAACTCCTGCATGGGTTCAGGTAGACAGACCATATTCAAGCCATAACAAATAGCCTAGAGCCAGTAACATTATCACCATGTGGTCTTTCATTCTCTGGTTGGCCTAACTCCGGCTTGTTCTCACAATAACTGGGCACAATCTGAGGCAGAGACAGAGTGGTGACCGGATGAATTGCCTGACCTCTGAGGGCCATTGAGACTACCGTTGGGAAGAGGACACACACCATCTCTCACTAGGAGCTTCCACAGGCTCCCTGTGTAAATGCACACCATCCACCCCTTTCTGTGCACAGGTGAACTCCTCACTGTTGACCTCAGACTGCAGCGAGCTCTGTTGTTGCTCCGCAAGCACCGGCCTGTCATGCCATCCAACTGGCTGCCCATCTGGCCAAGTCTGTAAGCTCCAAGAAGGAGTCCGGAGCTGCCAGCCTGCCCATGGTGTTTGCTCCATCACTGTGGGGGCCAACCTCACCACCTTCGATGGGGCTCACAATGCCATCAGCTCCCCTGGTGTCTATGAGCTTTCTTCTCGCTGCCCGGGAATCCAGAAGCCTGTGCCCTGGTACCGTGTGGTTGCTGATGTCCAGTCTTGCAATGGCAATGACAAGGTCGTGGACAAAGTTCACATCTTCTTTGAGGATGGACTTGTGACTGTGACCCGAAGCAACGGCGTGTGGGTAAGCCTGGGCACAGAGGGCAAGGATGTCTTCCCTGGGCTTTCCTTCTTCCTATCACGGTATCCTACATCCTGGCTATCCAGTGGTTTTGTGGTGTTTCCCTCATCTAGGTCTCCGCACTTTTTCTGTATCTGTACTTGTCTCTAGAGATCAGCCTGGGCCCCTGTCCTTGGCCTGAGTTCTTACACTAAGTAACAGCTTAGCTTTGCTATTGATCTTAATCAAGCCTCTGCTGGTTACCAGTGGCAGGAAACAAATACAAACTGCCTTAGGGGAAAACGAATGGGCTGGGTCCATATCTGGGAAACCCAGAGGTGGTCCCAAACACCCCAGCTACCCTGTCAGTGCACACCTCTAGGTTCCAGACTTGCTGACCAATTGTTCAACTTCATTCCCGGAGAGCTTTCCTCTTACAGGGACTAAGATGATCAGCGTCTGCCTCAGGCCTGTAGTCTGCCACCTTTGTTACCTTAGTACAAAATGATCTAACGAAAGTTCCTGTGATGCATCTCACTAGGCTGGTTTATGCCATGTGCCCAATACTGGAATTAATTAATATGATCTTAAGCATAGCTTGCTATAATTGGCCAGGCTGGGGTCACATATGAGGATTCCCCCTGAGCCATTCTCAGAGAGGCGCCATAATTCCCTCAGACGACTCAGCATATAGTTATGCTAATAACTAAGAAAGATCACAGTAAAAAGGACATGAGGCAAAACCAGCAAGAGGAAGGAGCCATCTAGTGCAATCCTAAGGACACAAGCACTCACTCCCAAGGGTCCCCTACTGGAATCAAGGAGTCCTTAAATCCCCCAACAAGGGTCATGACAAAGCCTGGGAAATATCTTCAGGGAAGTTCATATAAGCATCACTTCAAGTTTCCAATGATGCTGGTTACATTGGCACTGTCTGCCTGTCATGGACAAAAATGGCTCCCACTGTTTTCATCATGAGAGACCAGTCCAGAACACCACTTCTTGCCAGTACCTGAGGTACCAGGAAATCCTGACTTTTGTGAATAAGCTCAGCCTTCTCAAGGCACCGTGCTGGGTCACTGAAATGACTCAACCAATTCTTACTGCAGAGTTTGTAGTCAGCAAGACTGTCCATCCGCTGCGTCTCTGTGTGTCCTTTGCTGAAGTTATCTCTTGTTCCCGTCCTTGCTTCCAGCGTCTGTACCTACTCATTCTTTGACCCTCCCTCCCTCCCTCCCTCCTACCTCCCGTCTGTTTTCTGAAATTGGTCTGTCTTTCCCACCTGTGTACCTACATCCCCGATTACATGGGGGAGAGACTCAAGGGATTAGCATTTGAGAAAGAGTGGGAACATCTCTTTCCAAAGAGTTTCACCGGGGAATCTAACATAAGAAATCTTAACCCATCGGGGAGAACAGACAGATGCTGGGAAACAGTCACAAGGCTGCTGAGTTTGCAGCCTCTGATAAGAAACTGGAAATTTCCCGCATGGTTATTACACTGCTGGGATCGTCACCTTCATTCAGACACAAGTCCAAAAGAGGATACGGTTTTATTTGCTGGAGATCCAGTTATTTGCAGACAACCCGGAGGGTCATTCACTTTGGACATTATGATTTAATATTTCACATCTGGAATTCCTGGTTTGCTTCTCTGTCTGGTAAAGAATGTTTTGCAACAGACCTTGGAAAGCTGTGGAGAAATTTTTGATCCACACCACCACTCCTCCTCTTTCTATCCTGATCAATGTACCAGAAAGATATCCTCCCAAATCTCGTAAGTTGCTATCGGGTAGGTGAAATGGTTTAGTGAGGAAACAAGCCACCAAGCCTAATGAGACCTGAATCTGATGCCTGGAACCCACATAGTAGAAGGAGAGAACTAACTCCCATAAGCTGCCCACCAACTTCCACATTTGTATCAGGGCATGAGCCTACACATTAATTAATTTTATATTAGAGCAGCATAGGCATGCACCAGTGAGCTTTGTGGACACACAGCTCCAGCTGTCTTCCCACCTGTCCATCTCTCATGTAAACCTCCTCTCCAGGCCCCATCCCTTCCAGTGCCTGCCCGTCCCTTTGCTTGAATCATTACTGTGCATGAGGACGCCAGCATGGTGGTCCCTCAGCTCTTCTGTCACTCAGGTCTCACTTCTCCATTTCCCCTCCCCCACACCAGGTGAACGGTCTCCGAGTGGATCTCCCAGCTAACGTGTTAACATCTGTGTCTGTGAAGAGGCTGCCTGATGGCTCCATGCTGGTCCACCAGGAGGGAGGGGTCCAGGTCCGGCTTGGAATAGATGGGCATCTGGATGTGATGGTCGGTGATGACCATGCGGCCATCCTGTGTGGGGCCTGTGGAAACTTCGATGGGGACCAGACCAATGATAAGTTTGGCTCTCAGGGGAACACATCAATGGAGAAATGGGAAGCACAGGACTTCTCCCCATGGTGAGGCTGGAGAATGGAAGCCAGACTTTAGGGGACTGGGGAAGGAGGCAGTGTGGGTGGGTACTTAGTCTGCAGCATGAAGTGCCAAGTGTCTGTCTCTTGCAGTTCCAGCTGATCAGCCAGCACTGACAATGGACACTTCAAGAACTGCATCTCCCAGAAGCCACAGTGATTGAAGGATGCCCTGTGTGTCCCTTCCCCTTGCTGAGCCACTGAGGCCACATCTGAAAGCATTGAGTAAATGTCTTGACCCAAGCTGTGTGCCATTGTGTCCGCCTCCTGCTGTCTCCCCAACTTCCTCCCCACAGTGGGAGGCATGGATGATGATGGCGTCTAAGATGGGTGTCTACTAGGAGAGGACGGGGGCTCATGTGTGGGGCACAGCAGGTGAAGGAGCAGATGCCCAGAGTGGGGAAGCACTGGGGAGATCGGGAGTCATGGAGACAGGGGACTAGAGGCGTGGATGGGTGAAATGATGGAGCACAGGATGGGGGAAGAGGTGGAAGGTGGGGGGAGACAGACAGACAGACAGACAGACAGACAGAGATTCTGGCTTTACCATTGACAAGCCTGGTGAGTTGCCTGCTTCCTCCCTGACTTGGTTCCATCACCTGTAAATAGAACAAAGGCTCGGATTTTCTCAGAGTTGGAGTGAGGATTTAGTTCCTGAGTTCAGTCAACAAGGCAAAAGAACAGAGATGATGCTAGGAAAATGAACCAGTTACTCCACAGTTGATGTAGGTCTTAGTTAGGGTTCCTACTGCCATGAAGAGAACTGGGACTACGGCAACTCTTATAAACGATAACATCATCTCATTGTGGTGGCTCGCTTACAGTTCAGGGGTTCAGTCCATCATGGTGAGGAGCATGGCAGCATGCAGGCAGACATGGTGCTGGAGAAATAGCTGAGTGTCCTACATCTTGCAGGCATCAGGAAGTCAACTGACAGTCACATTGTGTGGTATCCTGAGGATAGGAAGCCTCGAGGCCCGTCCTCACAGTGACACACTTCCTCCAACAAGACCACAATTCTTCCAACAAGGCCACTCCCTTTGGGGGCCATTTTCTTTCAAAATATCACACTATGATAAAACACCATGACCAAAGGCAACTTATAGGAAAAAGATTGTTTCGGCTCATGGCTCTGAAGGGGAGTCCACAATGGCAGGGGAAGTACAGCAGCAGGAGGCCAGAGCAGGTAACTGAGAGATCACATCTCAACTGGAAATACACACAGAGAAAAAACAGGAAGCTGGGCAAAGCCCTTACTTTTCAAAACCTGGTGAGGGACTTCTGCCACCAAGTCCCTCCCATCCAAACCTCTTCAATTAATGCCTCCTGCTTTGAACCAAGTGTTCAAAGACTCAAGTTTCTGGGGACCATTCCCACTCAAACCAGCCCAGAGAACAGAGGAGGTTGCTGAGTGCCAGGCTGAAAGAGCACATTAAGCTCCCGTTACATTGTATTACACGGCAGAACAAGATGATACAGCTGGTTAGAGTCCTTACTGAGTTTCTGGTGGAATGATGGAGGGGAAAATCTGACTGGAATGGGTCCAAAAAAATGGAGCCAAGAAGATAGTAAATATAAAAACTTCTCTCAAGAATTTTATTATGAACCAGGCAGAGTCTTCTACATCCAGCCTCTAGGATGCTGGGGCAGAGTAGCTGGAGCGTTGTAAGTCTTGTAGTTGGCGTTTTGGTTGGAGGCTATGAATGAAGAAGGTGTGTGACTGAGAGTGACGGGGGCTGAGGACAGTGTGGTGACAAGTGGGTAGGGCCTGATGAAGACCTAATCAGTCTAGTGACTCAATGGAACATCAACATTAGGGAGTCAAGAAGAGAGATGGTGTGATGGGCGGAACATGGATACACACGACTGAGATTCTGGCTGGGCTGCAGCATGGGGCAAGCTAAAGTCCCAAAGAAGGGTCACAAGAATGGAAACAGAGCCTGGTAGCTTTCAGTATCATCAGCTTAGCCAGGAAGCAGAGAGAAAGGTTTAGCAATGGCACCGAGGAGAATGAGGATCTAACCCTAGATTCCAGTTTCATTCTGCCACTGTGTCAGACACCACAGCCAAAAGCAACTAAGGATGGCGGAGGACTGACTTCATTTCACAGGTCGCCACCAATCACTGAGGGTAGCCGGGAACTCAAGTAAGAACCTGAAGTAGAAATATCAGAGGGACACTGCCTGCTGGCTCCTTTTCAGGCCCGTGCTTAGCCAGCTTTCTTCTACAGTCCAGGACCACTAGCCTAGGAATTGTACCACCCACAGTGGGCTCTTCCAGGACCTACTATCCCTCATCAACCTGCTACACAAACAGAGCACCTAAGCTTAACTGTTCAATTCTTGTCCCCCAGATTCTTGGGTTAATATCAGGATTCAAACATCAAACACTTAAGTCTTTATAAATTTCAGCATTCTAAAAGTCCAAGGTCTCTTTAAGACTTCAAAGTTCTAATGTGGTGCTCAGACCTATATCCACACCCCACCACCAAGGTAACTGAGAAGAAGAGGCAAAAAGAACAAAAGAGCAGGGGAGGAGGGAGAGGAGCTGTGGCATACAGTGAGTTCTAGACCATTGAGGGCTACAGTGGTGCCCTGTAAAAAGCAAAAAACATTTTAATATAATACAAAGATATACCAACTTGATATTTTTGATATTTACATGCTGAGGAATTATAGGAGGAAAAGATTAAAGTATTCAGTTTCCATAGTTACATTTCTGTAAGGACATGAAAGCTCTCTGTATTCTGTCTTAAGGTTTTTATGGCAGGAATGAAACCCCATGACCAAAAGCAAGTTAGGGAGGAAAGAGTTTATTTCACTAGCCCTTCCATATAACAGTTCATCATCCGGGAAGTTGGGACAGGAACTTAAGCAGTGCAGGAACCTGGAGGCAGCAGTTGATGTAGAGGCCATGGAGCAGGGCTACTTACTGGCTTGCTCGTCATGGCTTGCTCAGACTGCTTTCTTACAGCACCCAGGACCACTAGTGGAGAGGTGGTACCACCCACAATGGGCTGGCCCCCCATCACTAATGTATATACAATATGTAAAAGTTGTGCAGATATTGTGAGAGAGCATTTCTTCACATTGCTCAGGAGCCTATACATTCTGGCTATCCTCTTTCTGCACACAGAATTGTGAGTTTCTCAGTGTGAGTTAATACACCTGGCCTATGAGCATCTCTCCTGAATTAGCGAGTTGTATTAATCTATTGTGTGATTCATACCTTATCTTTAAATCAATANCAGATATTGTGAGAGAGCATTTCTTCACATTGCTCAGGAGCCTATACATTCTGGCTATCCTCTTTCTGCACACAGAATTGTGAGTTTCTCAGTGTGAGTTAATACACCTGGCCTATGAGCATCTCTCCTGAATTAGCGAGTTGTATTAATCTATTGTGTGATTCATACCTTATCTTTAAATCAATAGATTGATCTTAGTGAAATTTTATGTCTCTCTTACTATTTGATAATGTGTTACCACAACCAGAAAATGAAAATCTTGGGCACTTGAGATGGCTCAGATTTGAAAGACTCTGGACCCAATTCATTTCACAACATCTCTGTTCTGTGGCCCTGTGCTTACACTACAGGGCTATGACACACATCCCTCCAGTGATGTGCATTGCCACAGACTGGTCCTCATGGGAACCATGAACCGAGGGAGAACGAGGGCAAAAGACAGGAGAACTCAGGATTCGGCGAATGACAGACACACAGACACACAAGAGTGATGTGAAATCTGCTGTGCTTTACTACAGGCAAGGCATAGTATTTATTTTTCACAGAACAGAAACTGAATAC
>LOEQ01005680.1:35937-58173 GCA_001685075.1 Bramus lutescens
ATAACAAAATTAACCTTAAATTTGTATCAATAAAACAAGATCCATACCAATGCAAATTATTCATACCTATATCATATTCCCCTTTAAATGTACATGAACATTTATACACTATATTTGGGAATATGGGCACAGATCTGTCCATACTGCTTCCTGCTGACTGGGGGTGCTGTTAGTCAGGTCTATCCTATATGCTAGGTTCATCTCAGTCAGCAGTTGGGCAAAGTAATTTTTTGAGGGTGTTCATGGCAACCTTTCAGGAGGGCATGGTCTATCAGGAAGCTATGCCCACATTCCCCAAAAAATGGACTATCAATATTTTCCTTTGTTCATAATGTTGGTTACAGTTGTTATGGCTAATGGTCAGAAGAAAAGCTAAACAAAAGATATTAGATTCAGAGTTGTTGGGTTTTTTTTAAAGAGGGGGAAGTGGTGTGGGACAAAGGTCTATACCCTGTCAATTATATTTTTAATAAATGCTGATTAGCCAGTAGCCAGGTAGGAAGTATAAGCGCAGTGACCATGCAGGAAGTAGAGGCGGGGCAACAAGAATTCTGGGAAGAGAGAAGTTTGATTCTGCAGTCCTGACTCAGACACAGAGGAAGCAAGATGTGACTGTCTTGCCGTATAAGGTACCAAGCCACGTGGCTAATATAGAGAAGAATAATGGGTTAATATAAGTTATAAGAGTTAATAAAAAGCCTGAGCTAATGGGCCAATCAGTTCATAGTTAATGTAGACCTCTGTGTGATTTTTTGGGGACTTAATGACTATGGGAACCAGGCAGGACAGAAACCTCAGTCAACAAGTAAGATGGAAGCACTTTCCTCCTCCCCATGGCAGCCAAAGCTTTGGGGAAAGGCCACCTGGGTATTCAAACCCCCATGTAAGGTTCTGACCCTCACCTCTTTTGACTGATAATACTGCTGCCCCTGACTTCAATCACTTCTCAGTTTTGAAACAATTGAAATATCTTATAAACAAGACCATGCAATTATCTCGTAATAACTATGTAAAATATCTTGTAGAAACAACCAAAGTAGCCACCATCCACAATTAATAAATTTATCAATTTTGTGTTTGCTTATTTTTTTCCAGTTTCAAAAGGATTATGATATAGTTTTCCCTCCTTGGATATCTTTCTAAGATATTGCACCAGGCTTTACCTTCAAAGGTCATGAGTTAGACAACCCACAATGCAACAGTGTAGAGATCGGGGCCTTTAGGAAGTGATTAAGTCATGATTGCTCTGCTTTCATGAATGGACTAATGTCATCAAAGGGGTAGGTCAGTTATTATAAGATTGAGCTCCTGATAGAAGAATGGGTTTAGCTTTCCTCTCCTCTCCCCTCCCATGCTGGTTTCTATCCTCTTCTTCAACCCTATGTCTCTTTCCCATAGACTTCACTTCTACCATAAAGATGTGATTTGATTGAGAAATGTCTTCCAGAAGCTCATGTGTTTGAATACTTGATCAGCAGGAAGCCAGGCACTGATAAGATGAAACTCTGATAGGCAAGGCCCTGAAGGCTTCCACTCCAGAATGTCTTTTGCTGCTACTGTGCCTCTACATTTTTGCTGTTGCCATTTTTTCTCTGGTACTGACATGGTGTGAATGGGTGTGGGGATCCCCATTGCCTTTAATGTTGTGTGGTTATCTTATGGAAATAAGTCTACTTATTTTCCCCCAGAAAAGTAGCTTGTGTGTTTTTCTCACTGACTCACATCTTGTTCCCAGTCTCTCTGACCCACAGAAAGCTGGACCCTCTGTAGATCGACTTTTAAAACACCCTAATCTTCTTTCATGATTTTATTGACTTTTTAGACAGCTTTGTAATAATTATCATTTGTGTTAGTGTCTTTTATTCATAAGTAAAAGTCTCATTGCTTCCCATATGTAGATACTCCTTATACCTTTCAGAACATTTATAACATATAAAATTATTGCTTATATTTTATTGTACCTAATTTATTGGTTTCTATTTTAAATATTACTTTTATTGCATAAATTATGATACATACATAGTCACATATCTATCTGTAGCAAGTTTTTTTGTCATACTATCTTTGGATCACCAGCCCACAAATAATGAAATGGAGACTTATTATTAATTATGAAAGCCTTAGCTGAGCCTTTATTCTAACTAGCTCTTATAACTTAATTAACCTGTTTGTATTAATCTATGTTGTTTCACATGGCTCTCTGACATTTCCTCTGTCCTGTATGTCTGTTGGCCTCTCTTGGGTTCCTAGACTCATTCCTCTGACTTCTTCTCTCTGCCCAGAAGTCCCGCCTATACCACCTACCTAGCCATTAACTGTCCAGCCTTTTATTACACCAATCACAGCCTTACATCTCCACACAGTGTGCAACTATCCTACAACTTGTATCTCACACTTCATCAAAATAAGTGAGCTTCAAAGGAGAGAAAAACCTGGTCATCTTCCTGAAAACATGTGAATAAGACAAGTCAGAGTAAAATTTGCTCAAACTGACACAGAAGTTAAACTCTCCTTAGTCAGTAAGGGTAGGGCCTATGGTGGATCAAGAGCTATTCAAGAAGCATGCATGACTTCTCCCTGAATGGACAAGGAACTCCCTGCTTGAGACAAGATAACATGCATAAAGCATGCGGACTGGGCCCCCAATGCACCCAAACATGACCAGTCTCAACGAAGACTACCTCAGCCTTCATCCAATTCCACTTCAGGATCCACAAAAGCTCATCTTACAAGACAACTCTGTAATCTTCCTGTCTTATAGTCCACTTCTACTCCAGGATTTATTTCCCACTTTTCCTCAGTAACTATGTTCTCTCTGTTAACTTCTTGCATGAATCTCCTTATTTTGGGGGTCTGAAAAAATGACCCCAGAAGCCATTTCTCAGGGTAGCTTTGCTGGTTTAATTTCTGGGACCTAGACCCTTTCTTTTGTGAAGGCCATAAGAGCCAAAGAACCCACATCAAAATCAGAATTGTTGAAATTACAAAGCAGAAAAACTTGAGACATTGTCTCACTGTGTAGAGTAGGCTACACTTGAGTTTGTGGTCTTCCTGCCTTAACTTTGTGAGCCCCAGGATTACAAGCATATCCCATCATGTCCAGCTTAGAAAAACAGTTTTTGCTATGGGGCTGTCTGGATGATGGGGAGTAGACTGAGCAATTGTGACTACTCAAGTAAGATGGTAAGCATGGCAAATGGGTGAGCCAAGAAAGTAGAGGAAGCAAAGGCCGTCTGGCTTTCCTTCCTTCCTCAGAGGTAGGGATCAGAGATATGTTTCTCCACTAGGCCAAAGAAAGGGCAACACACACTGATTGATATTGCGGAGCAAACTGGAGGACAAGGTGGTGGACAACTGAGGGACGGACAGATGCAATTCGTACTCAGCCACCACAGCCTTGGTGCAGCAAGATTATGAAATATAGCGTGGTTTCCAGGAACTTGCAAAGGACACTGGCTGCAAAGTCCTCCTTTCCTGATATTTTGATTCAATGTTTCCTAAATATGATAATCATTTAAAATATTTTAGAGTCTGAGTAGAGCCAATGACTCTAGTCCATGGAGCAAGGGCAAGAGTTTCTTCAGCTTGTCACTGCCCCCTCACACAGCACTGCTGCTTGGCAGTTGATGACACCAGCCTCCCATCTGAAGGTCTCTGCCACCGCTGAGGATGAAAACCTGCTTTTCCTAAACTAAGCTGGGAATGGCAAAACTTGGACTTAAGCACAGACTTTGGATCCTAAGAGAAATATTGGCTTGAGGTATTTCTTCCAGGTTACATAGGGGAGGAAGTGTAGTCCCTCAAAAGCCAAGGCATTTATTTGTTAGGGACATGCTTTAAATGAGTGGAATCTGCTGCTTTTTTCCATTTTCTTATCATGAGACTGCATGAACATCCACACGCCAAGGAGATGACAGGTTTGTTTCACTAGACATAATTAGGGCTTAATGAGATTTAATTATTTATAATTACTAAACTAGAGACTGCACACAGTATATTCTACTCGGCATGCTTGAGTACAAATTTGAAAGGTCAGTGAAGTCGGTAATTAGCATGCAGAGGCTTGAGTGCACAGTAATTGCACTACAGTTACCAAGGCTGCTGATGAGGTTTCCACAGAACATCATTCATTCATCAGAGATGCTGAAGCTTTCCAAATCTATACAAAGACTGGTGGGAAGCAAACTTTATAGCCAAAAATAATTGTTGTCTAATTTCTTGATAATTTCATTTAACATATGCTATCATTTATCGAGTCCTGCCCTGGATCAAAAAAAATGCTAACTACTTTGTGAATTACCATACTTGATCTTTTAAATAGCTCATCAGATGTCAGTATTCCTATTTTATAGGCGAGCCTGAGGATTAAGTGATTATGTGACTTTGGGCTTGGCCACTGACTTCTGAGTCTATACTATCAAACTCTGCACTGTGTAGAAGAAGTGAATTATTCACAGTATAAGTTCCCACCGGATGGTGGTGGCTCAAGCCTTTAATCCCAGCACTCTGAGTTCAAGGCCAGCCTGGTCTACAGGACAGGCTCCAAGCTACAGAGAAATCCTGCCTCAAAAAACAAACAAACAAACATACAAACAACACCAACAAACAAACACAGTATATGTCCCCTATCTAAAATTCCAACACATATCATTCAGTTTATCCTCTTGAGACTGAAGAATGTTCCACAATTCTGCATTGCCCTGGAAAGTTCTGAGACTAGCGTTCTTCAAAACAACACCTGACCATTGCCATTACTTAATCATTTAGCTTGTATATTCTATTTAAAAAAAAACTATTTCTGATTATCATTTTGAATTATATGTATATATGTGTCTCTGTGTTTGGGTGTGTGTGTATGAGTGTATTGTGTTATTTCTTAGTTTGTGTTTCATATAATATAGTTTGAAGTGAGACCCCTTATAAGAAAATGCTATCAAAATAACTAAATCTAGCAGGAGATTTTATGAGCATTTAGGTAAGTATAACTGTCAATGTACAATAAATTTAATCCCAATTAAACACATAATGTGCAATGGTTGCCTATAAAAGCAGTGGCGCACACCTTTAATTCCAGGAGGCAGAGGCAAGTGGAATTCCATAAATTCAAGGCCAACCTCGTCTACAGAGGGAGTGCCAGGACAAGCTCACAAGCTACAGAGAAGCCATGTCTTGAAAACAAAACAACAACAACAAAATGTGAACATGTTGTAGATACTCTAAAACCACAAATTTCAGCATGCCTCTTACTAAGAATTACCTGTTATATGATCCCAAACAGAATAATATAGCATTTATGAGATACCACTTCAGTTCTTTGAAGTAGCATTTCAACTGTATTTTAATAAATAAAGACTGCCTGAAGATCTGAAAGTAAAATAGTCTCACTAGTCAGCCTTACAGACCAGGTTATGGTAACACACACCTTTAATCCCAGGAGCCACACTAGTTACCATAGAGACCTGGTGGTGCACCTCTTTAATCCCAGCCCTAGAGAGGATTATAAAATGGGAGGAGACAGCACTCAGACAAAGTCTCATTCTGAGATTACAGGAGGCAGGATCACCCTTTCAGACTGAGGTTGAGGTAAGAGCCAGTGGCCGGCTGTTTTGCTTTTTGGATCTTCAGGTTGAACCCCAATTTCTGACCCTGTGTTTTTATTAATCATGCTTCATTGCCTGACTCTCTCTAAGGAAATAAAACAGAATTGTTAATCAGGTAAGGCTGCATCTTTCCTATGTCCTCAGATTTGACTTGGAAATTCACTTCACTTTGTACACAGTAGAGCAGATTGCTATACTTGGGTTGAACTAGGAGGTTGTGACCTACTGACTTCTTTTCATTTAGTCTGGTCACCAGTACTTGTCCTTTCCAACTTGAAGAATATATACCAACTTCAGTGACTCACACATAAAGCAGATACTGTCATAAGTCATTAAGTAAATGGATATGTGGTGTTTTCTTTCTAGTTAGCAATGGCCCTACTGTTAGGATTCAGGCATTATGCTGGCTCCTGTCACTTGGCAGGAACAACCCAGGCAGTACCTTGGTCATCCCAGGGTCCTATGACTGCTATGTCATTAAGTAGTCTCTATGCAAATGCAAAAGGTCCCTTTATGAGACGTGCTCCGCCCATTCCCACTCTTTCCCCGCTGATTTTCTGAAATGATAGGCTGCCTTTTCTTCCTCTTCCTCTTCCTCTTTCTCTCTGTATCTCTCATTCTTTCTTTCCTCCCCCACTCCCTTTATCTCAATAAAACTCCCGCATAAGCTGTACCTGCATGGCATGTCTGCTCCTCACCCAGCGCTGCGTGGCCCCTTGGCCCACCAAGGTCCACCCTCACGTCATTTTACAACACCTATGATTCCAAATTACATTAATGTAGCCCCCCATTCATTTATGCCTTCCTGGTCACGAAGAGATTTGGGTTAAGAACTCTATATTGTGGCCTAAAATTTATAATTGCATGCAATTATCTGGGAATCGACTGTAGTGTCACACAAGCAAGGCAAGTACTCTATCACTATCTGCATTGTCTGTTCTCCTTTACATATTATTTTAGTGAGACTTGCGCATGTCTTGAATCGTGAGATCCTCCTGCTCCAAATTTTTATGTATCTCGCGTTATAGACTTGTGCCACCAGATCTAGTTCTTGCAATAATTGTGTGTGTGTGTGTGTGTGTGTGTATACGTGTGCGCGCTCATAATTATTTGGCATAAATCTCCCACTGAGCTATCATACCAATCTTATTTAGGTAGCATGATTAGGACATAGTGTAAACTCAAGTAAGTGGAAAACACATATTGAATTGGGAATTGTTTTAGAAAAGCCTTCCATAAGAAAGTAGCCTATGAATCACTATGGATTCCGGATATTGACGGCTCAGGTGGATAAAGCAGGGGAAACAGATGTGCTGCCAATTGAAGGCAAATGCTCTATGGGAGAACACAAGATGCGGCCAGAGGACCAAATTCATGTGGGAACTTAGGGAACATATTACAGAGAACATTAAACTAAAATAACTACAGTATTTTCTCTATATTCCTTATGTAATATTCTTAGTTTACCTTCCAAATGTGTGCATGGTCAACTATGAAAACTGTGGTTAGGGAGTAATAGATAGGTGCTTAAACTTTGATCTTAAGATGATATCCTGAAGATACCTGGACAAGTGCATGAGGAGACTTGCTGTGCTCATGGAAATATCCTATCTTGAATGCATATATTAAGCCATGTTCCATTTTTTGTGACAACATTTTGGAGGATGGTTTCTTCCTAAAAACTGTTTATTAAGTTCACAGTTTTAGCAGCTGAAAGCCAGCCATTTGGTGGTCCTCTCAGCTTGTTCTTTGGAGACAGTCTAAGGGCATCTTAGGAGAGTATGTGGAAGAGATCAAATGCTAGAAATAGAGAACATGCTCTACTGAATGGGGAGCCTTCCTGCTGCGCTATCCCAGCTGGTTTCTGGAGAGCCAACTTACCGCACGCCCACAGCACTAACTCCTCAAAGAGCAATATTCCCAACACACCAGTCACCCCGTACTTCTTAAAAGATTTTACAACTGCTCAGCATCACAACACTAGAAATCAAGTTCCTATCACAGGAAACCTTGTAGGACTCACAGACCACATCCAAAACATAGCAATGAAACTTGGTTTGTATGAGTCTGAACTTACCAGGCTGTGCCGTTAGCATCAGCTGAACTTGGGCAAGTTAGCAGTGAGTATCATTCTGGGCCCTGAGAACTCAATTGCTCCTGTCTCTCACAGGTGCACAAGTGTATGATTATTAACTTAGCAACCTAAAGTCACTCACTGTGTGATTATCTCACCATTCTGGAGACCAGACATCCTAATGTGAGTCCCCAAGGCTATGTTCAGCCAGGAAGACCTAAAGAATAGCAATCCCTGCCTTCAGTTCATGGCTCTTGTCCACAACCCCACCCCCCAAAGCCAGCGATGTCTGGCTGAGACTAGTAGGTTGCATCACTGCTGTACACATCTCTTCCTAGAGCCTCTCAAAAGCAAATTTTCAAATTACATTGAACTATAGCAATGATCGCCTTTAACACCCCATGATTGTTAGCTTTATTTGTCAACTTGATAAAATCTAGAATCACCCAGGAGAAGGGCCTCTTGCTATCCTTGGGGAGGATTATTGTGCTTATATTAAGATTCACCCTATTGTGGGTCACCATTCCATGACTGAAACCCTGAACTGTCTAAATGGAGAAACAGAGCTGGGCTACAGAGTGCCTTCTTCTAACTTTGCATTTCTATTGTGGATATGACCTGACCAGCTGTTTCCAGCTCTCCACTGTCTTAACTTTCATGCCATGATGCATCATGAGCGAGAATAAACCTGTCATTAGGACCAGAGAGACTGCACTTCCAGAAGACTGGAGTTTGGGTCTTATCATTCATGAGGCGTGGCTTATAACTTCCTATACCAGCTCCAGGGGATCTGTCACTTCTTGCCACTGGGGGCACTCACACACATGTGCACATGTCTCAACACATACAAATAATTAAGATAATCTTTTGAAACGGCTTATTATAAAGTTTGGATTATGTGATTCAGGATGCTCTGCTGGCCCTAATGTGGCATGTTGGAGCTGAAGATCCAGGAAAGCCTATGGGTGTGGAAGAGCCTGCTAGAGTCTCAAAAGCTTGGGGACCCGCAGTTGCTGAGGGCAGAGAAGAGAGATGTCACAGGTGAAACAGGCAGAAGCCCACCTTCCGTTGCTGTTTCTATTCTATTCAGATCTGCTATGACTTTGATGATGTCTAGCCTCCTTACAAGGGCCATTTGCTTTATAGTTCAACTGATACACAGTCTTCCAGGTCACCCTCATGAAATGCTTTGATACCCTTTAAATAGTTGCTTTATCTTGGTTATTTAATGCATTGCCTAGCTATCCTGTCGCCTGCTCAATTTGAAACATGCAATTAACCACTGCAGCAGTCATAGATACAATTCTGCTACATAGCAAAAACATAATTGAGTAGGGACTCAAGAGTGTGAATCGACTTTATTCTGAAGAGCAGCTTGGGTAAATTCTTTTAGCTTGACTCTGGCTTCTTGCTTATTCTTTCACTAAATTTTATAGGCAGCTCAGGATCTGTTTTCTTTCTCCATTCCTTTGACTCATGCTGAATATTTTAATCTCTCACTTTGTGCCAAATAGCACATTCCTTATGTTAAATTTATTCAGTGAGTACTAGAGTGTGCTAAATATATATAATTAGTCTTACTAAAAGCCTGAAAGCTCGCTGTCTGTTCCTCTGTTTAACACGACATGTGATGAGCATATTGTAAATGTGAGCTGAGCTCCCAGTGTGCCTTGCTGCTACTCAGAGCAGATTCACCATCTAATTCTACAGTGTAGCTTTCATGATCCAACAAAAGAGAACTCACCCAGGAGAAAGCAGATTGTTGTCTTTGGTCTGAAGTGTAAATAACTGAAATGCAAATATTCCTGCACTTAAATCATAGTAAAAACCTTTTATTTGCTGAGATTCTTTTTCCTCTGTGACTATATATGCATTAATTAAATACATGTAAAGCTTTTTGAATAACACTTGGCGCATACCAAGGCTATATTTGTTTTTGTTGTTACTGTTGCTATAAACTTTTAAAACATGGCATTATATAGCTTGTCACTTCATGGAAAAGGTTTTCCATGTGGCGAAGGATGGATGGAGACAGTGGGCTGCCAAGTTTGAGTTCTCTTATTCTATAGTTTATTTAGGGTTGAGGACACTGTTGTGTTTTCAGAATATAAGAGTCATGAGTTTTCTAACAGTGCTTTCCATCTCACGATGCAGAATCCGCAAAGAATAGATATTTTTACAAATGAGTGATCAATATACCATTGTATGTTTTGTGGAAGTAGTGATCTATAAAGGAGTGGGAGAGCAGCCCCTGGAGAAAGTTTGCAGAACCATAGAGTACAAGCAGTGAGAATCAAGCTCATACACTGCCAGGCTTTGTTCTAAGGTGACAGGATGCTTCCTAATCACAGGGTCCTGTACTTTGTGACCCAGCTCTCTCATCACAGCACAGGAAGCTTGATGTGGGAGTCCCTTCTCTGTGTTGTGATTACCATTAATGAAACTGCTTTGGACCTATAGCAAGGCAGAACTTAGGTAGGCAGGGAAAGCTACACTGAATGTTGGGAAGAAGAAGAGCAGAGTCAGAGAGAAGTCATGGAGCTGCCAGAGACAGATGCTGGTTGAAATCTTGCCCGTAAGCCACAGCCACATGGTGATACAGAGATTAATAAAAATGGGTTAAATTAATATGTAGGAGTTAGCCAATAAGAAACTAGAAGTAATGGACCAAGCAGTGATTTAAATAATACAGTTTCTGTGTGATTATTTTGGGTCTAAACTAACTGGATGGCCAGGAACCAACAAGTAGATCACTCCCTCCAACAGAAGCTTGTACCAACAGGGCTTTCTATGACCCTGGCCAGGGAGGATGACCGTGAACTAGTACTACATGTAATATTTTAATAGAGTAAAAAGCACCATCCACAAGTGGTTAAAATTGTTCACATGGCATCAAATAGTGCCAGATAATGAACAAAAGATTCACTTTGAAAATACTAATTGTTTATTCTTTGATTTTGCCTGATTTATGCTTTTGAAATGTATAGAGGTTTCCAAATGTACTCTGCAAAAAAAAAAATCCAAAAAAAAAAACAATAAAAAAGTCGTGGATCTGTGACATACTTGGGGCTGTGGAGTACAATGTTTGTCCCAGCCCTTTGAATTTAAATTTCTAAGTGATTTTGACCCTGGCTCCAAGCTGGCGAGCCTTGAGGGGTTCTCCCTTCCAACCCCATTGCTTCAAAATGTGAGGATGGGGTTCTAGAGAGGTTGCTGGGCTCAAATAGCATTACATCATTTCTTTGAGACAGAAGTTTCACGAGAATGCCAATGCTTAGTTCATTCTACAACATTAACTTCTACTTTTCTGATTTAATTTTTATGAATTCCTGGACGTCAAGAGCATCACAGTATGCACATCCCCTTTTAATCTTTACTTCCAGGCTATAATCTACAAACACGTTTATTTAAATACGATTGCTGCTTCTTTCTAAGCTCCCGGACTCGCTTCTGTGCTGTTTTTCTTGCCAGCAAACCTGTCATGAGATGTGATTTCTCTCAAGGGTTCCCGAAAGAAGTGATTTTGAGAGCCAACTGACAGAGGGCCAGAGCCCCGAGGCCATCCGCTAACATCCATATACATTTGCACATTATGCTTTTATTAAACCAAGTGTTTCAAGCACAACCCAAGTATAAGTTTTTTCCCACTGACCTCATTTAGAAAGAAAAAATACATTGCTACAAAACTGCAGACAAGCTGAGAAGCCTTCTGACAGCTTCAACTGTGCAGGGTGATCCATGCTACTCCACATTCGGTCCCCTGCTGCAGGAAAAGATAGCCACCGAGTATTGGAGTTGTAAATGCATTGTGTTTCCTATCCTGTGATCCTTCTACCTTGAACACTCACTGTCATTGAGGCCTGTGAGTCTGTTCCCTCAGAGTCCACATCAGCAGATGTGTAAGAGGCCCATGGTTTGTCTAGAAGCATGCCATGTAGAGAGGGTCCAGGTCAGACCGTGAGCGATTATACCCAACCAGATAATTCTTCCCTTGAGAACACATGAGACAAGAGAGAGAGAAGGCTACAAATAGAGTCCAGCTCAAATAGGAGCGGCAAGTAGATCAGGAGAATGACTGAAGCACCAAGGCAGGAAACATGACTCATGTATCATGGAGAAGCACAAGACCACTTGGGCCACTGAAAGTGGAGGATTAGCTCAGTGGGAGAGCACTTTCATGGTATAGCAGCAAGTCCCCGTTGTCCCTAGCATTATAAGAGATCAAAATAAAAACAAATATATAAGAATTGTATGTTTCTTAAAGCAGTTATCCATTGTGAGTATCTACTATATGCTGGACACGTAGTGAGATGGTAGCCATCAGACTAGATGTTTGGGATACAGCACATAAAATGAGCAAAGCCAGATGTTAATGGTTTCCTTTTTGTGGGCAGGTGTTAAGATAATGACAAAACAGACAGGTTTGAAGGTGAAAAGTGCTCTATGCATTTTAGCAAAGAACTCTTGTCATAGGACATCAAGAGAACTAACAGTGGTGAAAAGCAGAGCTGGCAATTTTAGGGAGCACTCAGAGTAAGTCTTACTGAAAAACATTTGAACAAACACTAGAGAGAGTAAGGCATCCATCTGCATAGACATCCAGTAGGAGCTGGCCCCACTTGCTGTATCTGGTTCGATTGAATGGAGGCAGTTGGAATTGTACATGGTACCAGCCCAGACAGGGTGCTAAGATAGATAACCCTGGAAACACAGCAAAGCGCACTTGCCGGAGGTCCTGAGAAACATCCTAAGTGATCAGCAGAGCCATTTGGCAGTGGTGTGTGTTGCAGAAGTGAGACAGCCTTCACAAACATGAAGCATCTCTTAGCCATGTAAGCGCATAACTCCTGAACTTCTAAGGATGATGCAGTGAGTTTCATTGGAAGGAAATTCTTTGACTTCTCTCCCAGTGTTTCTTACACATTACTTCATGCAACCGTGGGTGGTGGTGCTCCCAGCAGGCCCTCTTGTCTGCTCACAGGATCTCCGTGAGCCTGTTCGACATCATTGTATTTCCCTCCTACCCAATGCCGCTTAGAACGGTGTTTAGACACTGAGCCCTGTACTGCCTACCAGAGCCGCAGGAGCTGCCTCTTCCCACTCTGTTCTTCCCAAACTCTCTTCCCTCCCCCACAGCATGGCCTGTGATAGCTGAGTGGGAAAGGAAATAGCTCAGAAATCACCTCAAGCAGAGATGACCCTGAAACCAGCCTTTACGCTACAGATGGCATAACTATCTCAATGGAATTACTGTGTTATATGGAAAAGGTGTATTTGAGTTAATGAGAAGCTGTCGTTTGGTCTGTTTTACACCGTATATCACCAAGTTTTGAAAGTTAAAATCTTTTGCTAACTTCTTTTAATTGAATTATTTGACTTTCTAGTTTCAAGTTTTTTCTTTATGTATTCCAGGTACAAGTAGTTTGTCAGGTAATGTCTATATTTCCTCAATCATGCCCAGACCACTTCATTTTTAGTAGTTTCTGTCAAAATGTTGAAGTGTTTCTTTGGATGAAATCTTGTTTATCAGGTATTACTTGCATGGCTCATGTATTTTTTTCTTTTAAGAAAGTCTCTAGGCTATTTTCAAGAAATATTTAAAGCTGGGTGTGTTGGTACCTGTCTATAAGTCTACTCTTTGGGATGCTGAGGCAGGAGGATTACCATGAATTAGAAGGAGCATAGGGAACGGGGTAAGTTCAAAACCATCTGAATGCAGGATGAGACTTTGTCTCAAATAATAAAAAAACAAAGATTATTTACACATTTATATATAAGGGTATAGTCCATTTCAAAATAACTTTTATATACATATAATAGAGGTAAAATTCAAATTTCATTTTCTCTTTTTAATTTCTGATTGTTCCTATAGCATCTACTGAAATAACTATTTTTCTTTTCTTTAAATTGTTTTATTTATGTGCAGTAAATGTGCATGTGTGTGTGTGTGTGTGTGTACAGTTCGCACACCTACAGAGGTTACAAGAGGACATCAGATCCTCTGAAGCTGGAGTTAAAGGTGAGCCTTTGACCTAGCATGGGTGCTGGCTACTAAACTGTGTCATTTGGAAGAGCAGCAAGGACTCTTAAGCCCTGAGCCTTCTCTCTTTCTGTGTCTCCCTCTCTCTCTATTTCTCTCTCTCCCTCCCTCTCCTCTTCCATCTCCCTCTTCCTCTTCCCTCTTCTTTTATTGTGCTGAGAAGGTGATAAAGGTTGACCTAAAGGCCTTGTTCATGCCAGGCAAGTGCCATACCCTCTTTGACGTTTTAGTTTTAGTTTTGAGATAGGGTTTCCCTAAGTCGACCAGACTGGACCTTTAATTCCTTCTTTATTGAGACAGGCCTTTAACTTGCGTTTCTCGGGCTTTAGCCTCCTAGACTGCTAGTGTTACAGAGCTGTCCCTTTAGGAAACACCTTTAGGGAACAGACTACTGATTCAATTCTATTTCATTAATTTAATTTCTTCATCAAAAATAACTGATGAAGATTTGTGAGGCTTTATAAAACATCTATACATTATTCCAACCACTCACTGTTATAATTTGAATTTGAGATATCCCCTGCTCCAAAGACATGTGTGGTTAGGGCTTGTTCCTGGGTGGCTGTGGGTAGGTGATGGAGGCTTTAGGAGGTGGGGTTCAGTTAGAGAAAGTCATCTCTTGCTCTTTCTCTCTGCTTTCTGGATGCAATAGTTAGGAGCTCTTTGGGGGGTATGTGTCTCTGGCTGACTCTAGACCCGGAAACAATGGAGACAATGAACATTTGGTTCCTGAAACCAACACTTGCCACATTCAGGCATTTTTCTCAGCTATGTTGCTACAGCAATAGAAAGCGTGGTAGCAGCCATCTGCCAACATCATGCTGCTTTGATTGCAATAGTCGTCTTGAAATAGACACCACTCTGTTCCCTGACTTTGCTGTACTTTTCAAGAATGCTTTGACTATTCTATGTCCCTTACATTCCTGTTTCTATGTTATCCAACAGTGGTCAGTACAACCATAAGCCCATCTGGCTTTCATTGACTCAACATTTTACTAATACTTTTTCTTAAGTGTGTGGTTTTCTTGACCACAGAGATATTTTTCTACTTTGCAAATATTTGATTGGTTGCACTTCCTAGTTAATTCTCTTAGCTTCTTTGTTTTATATTACAGAAGACTCTTACTTTTGTAAATATGTATTAAAATATTTCATGAACTGCAATTAACTGGTGACTGTTAAAATCTTAAAACATGTCACATTTTATCATTCATGGAACAGATAAACATTAGTGTAATGATTGATTTTTTTTATTGCAGAAATAGCAACTTCACAGGTATAGCCACACAATTAAAAGGCTATCACTTATTTGTCATAAGGGATAAGAACTCAATTTAAATTTCTAAATGATAGAACTACCTGCACATTTCTGGACACTAGAATAATCCTTTTTGAGTCAAAAATTGCCATTAGAGTCACCAAAATTTTATCTATCTGGAGATTCTTTTATTAGCCAATGTTTAGCACACAGTAGGCATCTTAATGACAGAATTAAAGAAGAGGAAAGAGTATGTTTGAAAACTTTAAGTACACCACACATGAATGAAACCAAGTTTCATGAGGTAACTTCACAGATGTATAGCAGGAATTTTGGTCTTATGTTTTGGAAATGAAATAGTATAGACAAAGTATTAAAAACATAGCTATGACTTGCTATATTCATAGTAAATGTAAGGAGTCCAGTTCCTTATCTCATTTTCCTAGTTCAGAGTTACCAGTGAGGTAAGATTTGCTATATATTGTATATTGCTATATACTGTATATTCAGTCTGTTCAAAGTATTCCCCAGCATGGTGGACTAACAAATTCAAATTTCACTTTTAAATTGATAGCTGTATTTGCTTATATCAAAGATTGGTAGTCACTCACAGAGCCACAAATACACCATGTTTTTAAATCTACCTGCCTTTCTGAACTAGTCAGGAAAGAATTCTCCCCCCTTCTTTGTAGCCCTTTCTAAGCCTGTTTCCCTAACACGTGGGGCTTCGCCACTCTCTCTAAAGTCCTCTCTCCTCTTAGTTTTGTTTTAGGAGCTACTTATCTGCCTCTTGACTGCCCATTTGCAGACCTCCCACATCTAACTTGAAGAGATATGGCATTTTTCTCAGCTTCTCTGTCTCTCTGAACTGCCGTTGAAGTTTAGGCTTTTCCTATCCTGGGGTTTTTCTTCTATACTGAAATAACATTGCCTTTAAGGTTAAAAACATTAAAGAAATAGGGGCCATGAATTTAAGAGAGAACAAAGAGAGTTGTATATAAGGAGGAAAGGAGGGAATTATATTCGAATTTTAAAGAAAACAGTGGACAGGGTAAGTGTGTGACTCACATCACCTACAGGACCTGCACCAAAATACTGCTTTCAGAGTTGCGTTCAATTGTAGGAGCCCACAGTTAAATCTGTTCCGTCTTGACTAAAAGTAACAGAGTTCAAACCTATTCCTGCTTCTCAAGGACAAATAACAGAATGTTTGGTCAAAGGTGTGGCTACTGGATTTGCTACTCAAAGACCAGACAAGGGGGCGGGGTGATGTTTGACTTAGGGCGTGGTTACCAGGTGTTTTGAGATGTAAGGAGGTAATTAAGCTTGTGTTTTCCTTGTGTCATGGGAAGTCTTTTGCCCTCCCCTTTTGATTGGCATATATAAAGACTATGAACAATAAACTAGAGGCTGTGACAGACAGTATTCACCAGAAGCTCTCTTGACTCTATCTTCTGTTTTGTGTCTATTTCTCTCCTCAATCCTCACTCCCCTTTTCAGGAATGTGAGAACAAGCCAGACCAGACCTGACATTCAGCCATATTTTTCAGGATACCATATGGTCAGGTTCCAGTCAAATGCCTTTTGGGGCAAAATGCAGAAACACGTCAAATCCAGCTCAAATACTTGAGTACACAATTGTAGCAAGGTTCGGAGGAATCCAAGAACTGAGTCTATGTTGCAAACAGATCATAAAGCTACACGTCTGTCAGGAATAGGACTACAGGATTATGGAACACTAATGCTTGCTGTGTGGGGGACCTGGCTTCATTTCTGACTACCTCTTCCTCAGATTATCCACAGCTCAGAGGGATTGCTCCACCCCTTGTTACAGCTCTTGGGAGTTATGCTTCAATTTCCTGTCTGCTAATTAGCCAAATTCTTTGCTCTCCAAATTTCCAGAGAAGATAGATTCTGCTTCAGATGTTTAGCCAAAACCTAATGAGAAAATTCTAGAAGCATAAGGAAGCAGTATGGTAGAACTATGTATAAACTATGGTAAAACTTTAGGTAAATTTTCTCAGCAGACCCAATCCAATGATGGAAGCTAGTGATGTTCTGAAGGCAACAAAACCACAGAAAGCATTGCACATATGTGAAAGTGTTTATGCTACAGAGAACAGGAAGTATATGGAAGAAGCTGTTCTCCTTGTCCAACACACAACGGCATGCTCCACAAGCCCTGCTGTTGGAGGATGGCCTGGTCAGGAAAGCAGCAGTGTGAGTCTATAGATTCATAGTTCTTATTTTCTTTGGTTTCAGGTGTTTTTTCTTATTATCTCATGAATTTGAAAATGCCTCCTATCATACTATGTAGTTTATGACCAAATTAATTGTGCTCCATGGCTGGGAATTGTCGGAGAATGTTGCATGTTATAGGCACTTATATTTATTAATCAACATGTATTATCTCAACCTGAAAATGGAAATTAATAGATTGTGGTGTTTATTTGAACAACGTATGGCATATTTCTGAGTTCTTAGGATGCTTTTCTTCTGAGTTATTTTATTTTTTATTTTTGGACATGAGTCTTTTCAAAAGTTATACTTTAAAAATGTCCTATTTTTATTTGCTTCCTTCTTATCTTGGGTCTCGCATAGTTTTATGGACTTCCCTATTCTTTTAACTCCCTAATCATGTTTGATTAGTTTGTTCTAAATGCATAGAGCAAACAACTCCCTGCAAGTTCCTCTGTCTCTTCCAGAGACAAGCTTGGCATTTGTTTCCATTCCAATTCCTTTCTATTCTGAACCGTGACTGGGAAAGGGTTGGTGCTCTGGGAACTCAAGATGCCTTCTCAGATCTCCAACAAAGCTGTTTCTGGGACAGTTCTTTGGAGGTTTGTATCCAAGCAGGTACAAGGCTGTTCTCTGTATGAATCTCTGCTTAATCACAGGTGACTTTCTGACATCCACACTAACCCTACTGTATGCTATGAGTGTATTTAGGGACACAAGTTCCACAACCGTTTACATCAGCAACATTTGAGGTAAAGCCTACAGTTTGCTAAAGGAATTCATGAGAATAAACCCTTTACAAAAGATTCCTCTACTGGTAACTCCATCATATTTTTTATGCGTCCGAATCCTGGAATACCAGGCACTTCAATAATAATTCTATCCATTATTTTCTCCTGAATTACACTGGAGTCTCTGGAGTCAGGCTTTATTCTAAAGTTGAACAAAACCATCTGGCTAAAAGGAGAAAAGATTGAGTTGATATTTTGGTACAGGTCTGCAGATCTACTAGTGCTCAGAAAAAAGTGTTAATAGAATTTAGTTTGTTTATATGTTCATATATATCAGTGTTTTATAGCAGATGCATTGAAAAGTAAGATATTCAGAGAACAGCTTATGAGTCTCACTATATATACTCCAGTGTCCATATGACATTCAATCTACTATTTAATTATAACAGATGTGAAGACTTAATGTCATGGTTGATAAAGTAGGGAATGTGGCAAATAATTGGGGAATTATAGGACAGCAGTAGAGAAAATTCATACTTGGAGGAAGTCTGTTGTGGAGATGTTCACTATGAATATATCGCTTACTTAGTGTATTGCGGTGACCTCTCGCTAATGTTTTGTGTTTCTGATCATTCCTTATAGCCATAAACCAGAAACAGGAAACAAATACCAGCTTCCGGTGAGTATTGCTAAGTTGAACTTAAAAGTTTTTTAACAGGCTAAAACATAGAAGATCACAGAAGCCACATGGACCACAGAAAGGAAGGAAGCTTGTTTACAAGATTTGTTCAAAACATAGTCAAGTGAATGACCTATATCAGAGGTAGAATTTAGCCAGAAACAGCCAACAGTATTGTTTGTGGTAACTCAAGGGCAAGCTGACTGGCTATAAACTTAAAAGCTAACCACATGATTTAAAAGGTCTCATTAAAAAAAATCCATGCACTCTGCAGATACATAAACATACACATAAGTGAATATATTTGGAGGAGAGTGTGCATGGTGAGAAATGTGTGCAACTACATGTACACATGTGTGCAGATGTGTATGCATGCGTGGTGTCTGTCCACTACCAGCCCTTAGGTACTATTTGGTCCTTTCTCTGCTGTCCATCCTTTTATTCTTTTCAGGAGTTTTCTTGTTGGCTTCAAACTTGATTTCTAACAGACTGACTTCTTCCCTCATCAACTGTGTCCTTCCCCATGCACAGAACACATTCACTTGTCAACCTGTCGCAGTCACTTACAGATGGTTTAATGTATTAGGTAATGTGCTGGAACCTAGGCACCATCCCTTTAGATAATAAATGAAGCATTGTGACATGACAGACTGAATTCTTGAAGATGAGGAAATGCATTTGAGTGTAAAGTAGCTTCATCAGAAATGCACAGCAGGGATGTGATGCTGAAAATGTCTCAGTTTTAAACAACATTGTCTTTTGAAGTACTGAGCTTCACACCTTTAATCCCAGCACTCAGGAAGCAGAGGTAGAAGGGCTCTATGAGGTCAGCCTGTTCTACAGAGTGAGTTCCAGGCCAGCGGAGCTACATATGAGAACCTGTCTAAAAGAAAAAGAAAAGAAAAGAAAAGTTGTCCCTATAAAACTATTGTTCTAATGATGGTGAAATGAAGTGGGGTGGTGGTGGTACATGCCTTTAATCCCACCACTAATGAGGCAGAGGCAGGCAGATCTCTGAGTTCGAGGCCAACCTGGTCTACAAAATGAGGTCCAGGATGGCCAGTGCTACACAGAGAAAGTCTGTCTCAAAACAGACAAACAAACAAAAGAGATGGTAAAATGATAAGTCATCAAAAAATATACTTTCCTTCCTATGCAATAAGATTAGTAAAGTTAATCAACTCTTTAATTTAAAGTAAAATTGACAAAAGATGTGAGACCATGCTTAATAAGTTGCTGGAGTGATTATAAGCACCAGTAAGCACAGGCAGAAAGACTATGAGTTCAAGGTGAACTTGGCTATAGAATAAAGCTAAACAAACAAACAACAACAAAAGATCCAAACCAATAAACAAAGGTCATAATGGATGGACACAACCAAGGATGCTACCTTCAAATGACAACAGGTAGGAAGGAAGCAGAGCAATTCTTGTCCATGCAGTAAAGGATATCACTCATAAAGGGCAGCAAAGACTCACCAGCTTCCCAAGTGGAAAGCGAAGCAGTGAGGTCCAGGATTTTCCTAACTGAGAAGGGACTGGGAAAGCCGCTGCTGGGGGATACAAACAGACAGAGTCCAGCCTACTTCTATTCTATGAGCATCTCAAGTCAAGAATGGGAGCTCTGGGCGCTCTTTTCTCAACTCACTATAAGAAATGGTTCTGATCTCTGTAACGCTTTGAAGGGATGATTATGTAACTTTCCAAAGAGTTGGGGGAAAGTTCACCATAGTGCCAAGTGAAGAGCTCCAATCTGAAAGGCAGCCCCGGAGTGGAGCCACTTTGACATCTCAAGAGAAGCAGTCACTTCCAAAGACTAAGAGGGCCTCCCTCAGAGGACCAGGACATAATTCTGTCCTTGAGCAGACAGTCTCAGATTTTGTGGGCAGTTTTCCAAATTTCCCAAGAGGATGGATCTTTCAGAGTCACACGACTCTACTGTTAACTATGGTAAGAGTCTCCTTAAGCCCAGATGAAAAGATTGGGTTGCATGCAGTTTGTTTGTTTGTTTGTTGTTAAAGACCAAATGCTTAACACCCCATTTCTAAGAGCAGCTTATTATTGGAGGAACAGGATGTTTCTGTTTGCGCATTTTTCCTGAATATGGAGGTGTTAAATATTGAGTTGAGTTTATAGCCTATCTACAAGTTCTGATGAAAACCCCAAGCAACTCCAGAAGGGAACTAAGAAAGTCTGACATAAGAGGAGAAAGGAAAAGACCAATTTCCCCATATTTCTCAAAGAAAACCTCTTTTTTTTTTCCTTACTAACATCGTCACATTCCTAGACATTACCAATAAATACAGGAGTCTCTAGTTTGAGACTGCAGAGTTAGGATGAGCCCCAGCGATTCCTCCTCCATACACAACGCCTCTAACGAGTCCGTGAGGCTCTGCGTGCTATCCATTAGCAGCGCAGGTGTAAAAAGCACAGCTGGACCCAGATGCTGCTGCTGCCTAGAAATCACGCACGCCCTTCCAGAGTATGGATCTTGGCTTCACTTGCTTGGGATTCAACAGACATCTTTCCCATTTTTTCACCAATCCATTTCTTCATTTGCGTTCTAAGTCGGCCCCTGTGTTTACCCTCCTTGCCAGGAAGTTGCAAAACTCTTAGGAACATTTTCCTTTTAGAAGCTGAGGCCCCAACAAGGGCTGAAATCCAGGCACCGAGTCATATTAGTGACCTTGGGTAGAACCAGGAGGTAGGCCTAACAGAGCAGCATATGCTCCTAGCCATAACCTAACCTAACCTAACCTAACCTAACCTAACCTAACCTAACCTAACAACCTAACATTGGTGCAGGATTTGAATGGATTCCACAGTCCAGCGCTCAGCCTTCCTTCTTCCCTTCCTTCATATTTTTTTCACAATAAAATTCACATGACATTGTAAAAACAATCCTTATTCATAATATTTTCCTTGGTCTTTAATAAAAATTGTGTATATGCACTTATAATATTTTTTCAAATACTTAGGAGTCAGAAAGAGATTCCTACTAGAAGCAGTTGATAAATATTATCTTTTAATATCTATGTAGTCTAAAAATTAGATTAATTTTTACCTCTGCCAAGCACATTTGGTAAGAGTCCTGACTGATACATGACCGGGTGGGTTGACCGTGACTCCAGTATGTTCTTCATCCCAAGAGACTCTCCATTGCAGCAACCCCAGACATTTACCACAGGCTATAAAAGGGCCCTGAGATTCTACTGCCCAGAGTTTTAATATAGAAACTTACAGGGCATTCCTAAATGTCAGTAACAAAGAAAATTCTTGTGTGTTATGCCTGGGAAGAAAATTATCTTCCTCCCAGAAACAGCTAGTGATATCAACAGCTTCCTTTGAAGGATGCATGTAAAGACACAGGCAATGAGTAGGAGATTATTTTGTTCCCTCATGACTCTGCCTTTAGAACTGCTCAGAGTGGCCCATTTTTTTGCTGCTAAGTTTCATAAGGACAACACAAAGATGCTGGCAGTGGATAGGATATTAAATGTAAACAGCTTCTGAAATATGAAAAACAGACAATTACCAAATGATGTGGGAGGGTCATCTGTCTATGTGTTACTTTCATTGGTTAATAAAGAAACTGCCTTGGCCTTTTGATAGGCCAG
>LOEQ01005680.1:61194-75138 GCA_001685075.1 Bramus lutescens
CAAGACTCTCAGAGCTCAGCACAAAGCTTGTCTGTGGATCTCTGCCTGTGCTTCCACCATTTACTGAACAGAGTACCTCTGATGGCAATTAGGGAAGTTACCAGACAGCTCACAGGAGATGGCCAGTTCAGGCACCTTCGCCACCATTGCCAGGAGTCTTAGCTAGGGTCATTCTTGTGGGTTCATGGTGATTTCCCTGGCACCAGGTTTCTCCCTAACCCCCAAATGCCCCTCCATTCAGACGTCTCTTTTGTTATTCTCCCCTCCACTCTACCTCCAATCCACCTCCTGCTCCCAGCCCACTTAACCCACACCCTCTAGTTCCCATCCCCCCATTCCCTCAACCCCTGCCCCAGTGTACCCAGGACATCTTTCCTACTTCCCCTTCCAAGGGAAATCCATGCATTCTTCTTTGGGCCCTCCTTGTTATCTAGTCTCTCTGGGACTATGGATTGTAGGTTGGTTATCTTATACTTTACTCCTAGTAACCACCTGTATGTGAGTATATTCCATGTTTGTCTTTCTGGGCCTGGGTTACCTCACTCAGGATGACTTTTTTTCTAATTCCATCCATTTGGCTGCAAATTTCATGAGGTCATTGTTTTTTATTTGTTTTTTTTTTTTAATAGCTGAGTAGTACTCCATTGTGTAAATGTCTCACATTTTCCTTATCAATTCTTTGGTTGAGGGACATCTAGGTTATTTCCAGGCTTTGGCTATTACAAATCATGCTGCTATGAGCAAGTCTCTTTGTAGAATGATTGATCATCCTTTGGGTTGATGCCTAAAATTGGTATAGCTGGGTCTTGAGTTAGAAATTGATTACCAACCTTCTAAGAAACTGCCATACCAATGTTCAAAGCAGCTCTACAAGCTTTCTCTCACCAGCAATGGAGGAGTGTTCCCTTTACCCCACATACTCTCCAACATAAGCTGTCATCAGAGTTTTTGATTTTTGCCATTCTGACAGGTGTAAGATTGTTTCGCAGAGTTGTTTTAGTTTGCATTTCTTCTATCAGATTCAATGCAAGTGGACTTACATTGAGGTCTTTGATCCATTTACAGCTGATAAACACATTTAGTAATGTGTTGGGATACAAGTTTAATTTTAAAAAAGTAACCCTTCTATATACAAATGATAAATGAGTTGAGAAAGAAATCAGAGAAACAACACCCTTTACATTAAGCACAAATAATATAAACTATCTTGGAAACTCTAACAAATAAATAAAAGACCTGTATGACAAGAACGTCAAGTCTTTAAAGTAAAAAAATGAAGAAGATAACAGAAAATGGAAAGCTCTCCCATTCTCATGGGTAGGTAGGATTAACATAGTAAATATGGCAGTTTTACCAAAAGCAATCTACAGATTTAATGCAATCTCCATCAAAATCCCAAGTACAATTCTTCACATACTTCAAAAGAACAATACTCAAATTCATATGGAAGAAAAAAAATCCAGAATAACTAAAACAATCCTATTCAATGAATAAAGTTCTAGAGACATCACTATCCCTGACTTCAAACTCTACTATAGAGCTATAGTAATAAAAACAGCTTGGTATTGGCATTAAAACAAACACATGGATCAATGAAATCAAATTGAAGACCCTGACATAAATTCACACACCTATGAACACCTGGTTTTTGACCAAGAAGCCAAAATTATACAATGGAAAATAGAAAGCATCTTCAACAAATGGCACTGTCATAACTTGATGTCAACATGTAGAAGAATGCAAATAGATCCATATCCATTGTCTTGCACAAAATTCATATCCAAGTGGATCAGAGAAGGTACCTTTCAAGCCACATGAAGGATGCTATCAGAGTGAAGGAGAGAGAGAACATGAAAAGAAACAAAATACAGTTGGAAGTCACTCAAGGGCAACTTCATCACGCTTAGGTCCTCCCTGTTGCATCATGAGGTCAAGATGAGGGCAGAAGAATTTTAACTTCAATTTTCTACACTATTTCTTTTCTTTAGCCACCTGCGACCAACTGAGGACACAAGAGCTGTCTGAAAGAGCTAGCACCCAATTTTCTATTTAGGCTTCTCAGCTACATTTTAACTCTGATGTTATGCTCAACTTTTCATCTACCCTTCTATCTTTCCCATCCATCTATCTGCTCATTTTTTCAATGAGCATCTACCAAGTTATGGGAAATACTACAATCTAGTAGATAGAGCAGTAAGACACAGTGGTTCCACTGTTTTCCAATGGTAAATCAGATAATAAGCACATAAATAATTATGGAACATATCAGCCCCGAAAACATATATACAAAAACATATTTTTTATATCTACACTGTCAAGTAGGATATATTACATCAACGTTAGCATGAATATTATTGTTGTCCTTGTCCAGATCATGTTAAAGAAGCCATGTGTATATTATTCTTGACATTGTCTTGCATTGATAAGATGTTTTGCTAAATCTATTTCCAATATTTCATTGTATTTAACAACATGCATGTATTTACTATGGCTTTCCATAACAACTTAATTGTATCCTTCATGTAATATCTCCCCTCTGTTGAAATGATTGCCTTCTGAAAAAGGTAACATGAAAGACCCAGATATGTATAGTCGATGATCATGCCAACAAGCGGCTACGTGTATAAAATTCTGAGTGAGGAGGAGAAAGTGATTGGAAAATCTGGAAGAAGGATGGTTCAGGGTTCGAAGTCTTCTCCAGCCAAAGGCCCTGCGGCAGGAAGCTTAGTAAACAGGAGGAAAAGCATCACCACATTTGAAGGAAGTGGGTTATGGGCATTGCATGAGTTCTGAAGGTAAGTGGAGCCATAGATATCAGTAAATAGTCTTTAAATAGAAAATACTGTTAGTTCAGAGCAAGGAAGCGTCATAATGACATTTCAGCTTCACAAACAGCTCTAGAGCATCTTATGGAATAGTTCATCACACCTGGATGGAGAGCTTAAAAAATACCCTACACAACAGCGAAAATGACACCAAACAGAAATGGGCAGTTTTACAAAGACAGTGACAACAGTGTGAGCTTGGTGTATGTAAGTAAAGAAGGCTTTTCATGATCTTTCAAGGTCTTAAGAACAGTCACCAAGTTGAGCAGGGCTAGTGTCAGAGCTTGGCTGTGCGAGCACCAGAGTGCGGACATTGCTTTTTTCCAAATCCCCATTCACTGTCTACTTCGCATCTTTCCCTTGTGTGCACCTGCTTCCAAGTATAGGCACCACACCGCTGCGACCCGATGCTTCCCATTGTCTCTTAAATAAGAATGAGCCTAGCATTTATTACTTGATGAACTGAAAATTTTACTATACTATGCTGTCCAGAGCATTAAAGTAACTTCGGGTTGAGCTATAATTTTTTGAGTGTACTGCCCGCTCTTTGGTACACAGTTATTGCTTCCATGTCCAGTGTTTAGTAGTAGGGAGTAGGGGCTAGATGATTCCTTTAAGCTTGAACACCTGTGTGTAAACAAATAAAAAAAATCTTTAGAATTTGAATCTCACTGGAGACAATTCAGGGTCAGCCAACATCTAGAGACCCAGGGGAAGCATCCTGCCCAGGATAACTGGTGGGCTGAGAGCTTGATTTGGACTGTGCAGTATGGCTAATAATAACTCATCGCTAGCTGTCATCCTTGGCTGTGGCTTTGTTTATGTCACAGAGTCTCAACGATTTATAGAACTCTCACTCTTTCTCTCTCTTTTGTCGCTGTTTCTGCTTCTGAGATAGGAACCATTTGTGTATCACTAAGACCTAAGAAAGACATGCATTATCGCGCTGTAATGAGATCTGAAGTTTTCTCATTGGACACGTATATTCTCAACATGGAAAAGATAAATAACAAATCCATCTCAAGTTTTGGCGATGCAATTGACTTTTAAATATTAGAATGAATTCTGAACATTTTAATACCTTCATTTAATATATTGGAAAATGAACTTAGTGATATGCATATGGTATTTTGTGAATTACTTAAATAAAAGGACACGACATAAAATAACTATTACCTACTGAAATAAAAGTAATAGGAATACCACTATTTGGAACATATATAATTATAACAAGAATTCAATAGCACAAATGATAGGAGGGAAGAAATGGAAGAATACATATAAATTTTAGACATCAAATAGGTTACAAAATAGGACAGTTGAAAGTAGACTTTTTTGTTTTGTTTTTGCTTTTCTTTTGTCTTTCAAGACAGGGTTTGCTGTATAGCCCTCCTGGAACTTGCTTTGTAGACCATGTTGGCTTCAAACTCAGTTCTGTGCCTCTGCATGCTTGGACTAAAGGCATGTACCTTGATACTTGGCCAAAGCAGACTATTATTTATAAAAATTTTATACTGTAAATGCCAAAGTCAGCAATAAAGACACAATCAAGTTCTGAGTAATAAAGTAGTAATGAAACTAAGAGAGAATCAAATGATAATTGAATCCAAAATTATACAAATATATAAGAAAAACATCAAAAAAGAGCAAAAGGGTCCAGGTTCTAGAAAACCACCTTTCCTGGTCTTATTTGAGTGTACTTATTGGTGTACTGATAAATACAAGTTAAATACCATCCAACTCTTGTCCACAAATGGATTTCTCCTTCTATAGGTTAGACTGTGCTGGGGGTATTATTCTTCAATTATCTTTTCAATTTAAAAAAATATGTTCGACATCTTATCAAATAATTTTCTTCATTTTTAAGTTCATTTATTTTAACTTCTACATTCTTCACAATATAGATAATAGAATACTTATGTTTTAGGATATTCAGCTTATAATCTGCTCTCCTCCTGCTCGTAGAAGTTTCACATAGACCACTGTTCATGCAGAATAAAACATTCTCTAGGACAAACAGTGGGAGTAGAATTGTAAAATAAAGACATATGTGCATTTATAAAGATATGCAAAAATGTGCTCACAGGCTTATGACACTGTATATCTCCACACAGTTCTTCCGGCATCTTCTCCACCACTGGATATTAATAAGTGCTAACCTTTTGTCAGTCAAATGAACAAAACCATTACTTCTCAGTGATGAGAAATACCATTTCATTCTATTTCAAGTCACTATATGTATCCTAGAGCACTATTTCAATTTTTAATGAATTTATGTATTAATACATATATTAATAAAACAAATACTTCCCAGTAGTTTTGGTTGTTTGTTTTTGCTAATCATTCTTGCCTCTTTAATTTTTCCATACATTCCTTAGGAACAAACTTCCAAAATGCAGTAAACTTTCTACTAGCCATATGATGAAAAAGAAATCTTGTAAAAATTATAAATTAGAGAAAGTTGACATACTCATAATGTTAAACCTCTTTTCATCTTTATCTTTTAGCCTCCAGTAATTGTTATTAAATGTTAACTCTGTTTTACAACCTCTAAAGAAACCATATTTGAACATGATGCATTATCATGTTAATTATTATGAGGTTCAAAGAAGAGAAGAGGAAAGAACAAATACAGACCAAAAGAAAGTTGATAGTATTGGAGATTATAGCTGTTCTCACGTTTCTACCCTCATCAAACTTCAGATAGAAACCAGCCATACAAAAGAATGGCCAACTTTCCAGGAAAACTGGTTCTGAATTACTAAAAGTTTTCAAAACAAATAAATAACTCCATTTCTTCTACTTAAATAGTAATATCATAGAAGTAGAACTGATTTTGTTTTTTTTAAAAAATAATTAATTATTTGATATTGATTTTTATACTTTAAATGATCTCAAGCCTTTTACTGGTGTTTCAAATTTTAAAATATTTCCTAGAATTTGATGTGGAGGCTTTCAATTTCTTATTTATGTTTTCCACCTACAAATAATATGAAAATGGAATAACCCAAAATTTTTTTTCTACAAGAAGACATATCTCTTCCACCCTCCTGGTTTCTTACTAGAGATAGTTGATATGGATGACTTTTGTCTAAGGCAATGATACACATCTCCTTAGAGCAACTCCATTTGTTACAATTCAAAAATAAATCTGCCTCCTTTGTCATTTCCCTATACAAAAAGGAAAAATGTAAGTCATCTGTGTGGGCAAGGAGAGCTATAGAGTAAACATGCCTCCTGTAGACAGTCCCTCTCCTTCTTGTTTGTTCCCCCAGGATGTGTCTGGGGTCCCAGGGAGCAGTAGACAGCACAGTTGCACACATGTGCTTCTCTGTGATGATCTGACACAGACATCACAGGTGAATGATGATGCTACAAGTCATGTCTTGCTCAGCACCAGCAACTCCTCTCCTAAGTACAATTGCCATGGGAAATATATGAGGTTCTGTTCTGGCTGTTTATACGGTGTGCATTCATTGGCTCAATACTCCACATTGCTTTCTCACGAGCAATCTTTTAAATTTCCTCTGTATCATTATAAAACTGCATTTGGATGACACCCTTCTTATTACCTCTCTTTGAAGAGCCAGTATTCTTTTGAAAAGGGGGAGAATAGGAGCCTAGTTGTTAAAAGTTGCAGAGAGCCAGTGTATTTCAACAAGGAAACCCTTTCCTTGAAGGGCCACAAACTATAGCTAGAAGGATGTTGACCCTGGGCACTAGCTGTCACACCGGCCAGGGTAGCAATGTTTTCACCGTGCCTCAACAGATGCCGATGAGAAACAGTAAAGTCTGGGTGTAGGGGTATACAGGTGGCCAATGTTCTTCAACTTTATAGTCAAGTTCAGAACCATAAACGGGGGCATTGGAGGGAACTCTATCCCCTCCCTGCCTCAACAGTAAAGGTCTCCTGCCAGTAGCCTAGCTTATTTGAGGGGTAACTATATGACTGAGTGCCCCAGCTGGGGCAGTTTTTTAGAGTTAAATGCAATGTATTTGATGATCATCCTGTGATAGCAAGAATAAGGAGAGGTGTCTCCAGGAAGAAACAGTATCCCCTCAACCTCCTGAGTTCAAAGCCTGCCAGTTTTCAGTGATCCCTCAATCCATCTGCAGATCATTTCCTACCACTTACAAAGCCTTGCATCTGTTTTCATTCTTTTGTCCTTTAATAAACAAAGTCTATTTTTGAGGTTCTTTTCACTGTCCAATGGGTTTGACCTCATGTCGTACAAATTAAAGGTCTGCTTCAGACAGTGTGGAAGCTGGAGAAGAGAGAGTGCTTTCTCTCCAGGACTTTGCACAGAATGCTTATCTGTTACCGAGGGGTATGATCTTCTAATCTCTGCCTTCTTCTCTGCTGAAGATTTAATGAGAAAACTAAACCTTTTAATCCCAATAGCAGGATATGTGACCAGACTTGGACACTTGTGAGTGCGCTGTGGGTGAAGAACAGGAGCACGGCCCTTCCTGCTCCAGATTGCAGAAAGCAGAAAGGTCTTTCAAACCTTAGCTGGCCAGCAGGTCTCACTGTGCTGACGTGGCTTGTTGCATCTAGTGAGGGCCAGACACAAGCATTGCTCTGGTAAGAGTGTTCCAAGGCTGCGTGGGAAGGAATGTGTGAGTGTCAGTGAGCAGAAACCAGCTCAGTTCAGATCCAGGAAAGATGTTTGTTAGACATCAGCTCAGTTCAGATCTGGCAATGACATCAGATGTCATCTAACTCTTATTTAACACATGAGGAGACCAAAGACCAGAGAGTAGAGATTTTCTCACTGTAGCAAGACAGAAGCCCAAGTCTTTTTCCAACCTCAGAGACGAGATTATACTTTGCAGCTCCAAAGAGAGTGTCCACACAGTCTGCTGTGACATGATTTGAAGTGTGTCATGTATCCAGGTCTTCAGTTTTTGAGTTGGCTCAGTGTCAAAGTACTGTTTGCCCTCTGTGAATTTAAACAGTGAGCAGATTCTTAGCTCTGGTTTCAGCTCTATTAGCTATCAGGAAAACCTCAGAAACAATTCTTACTATGGCATCTTCCCTTGCAAGATGTGGGCTGAGGTAGATGCAGTCCTTCCAAAGGTCTTTTTAGCTCCTGTGAGTTCACCTGAATGGTGCATGAAACACAAACACCAAAGTTGTTTGAAACTGGAGGAGTTGTCTAGGGATTGTTATTATTATTACTGTGTTATTTTTTTGCTTTCCCTTCTCAACCACTTCTACAATTTTCTTTTATTTATTATCTTGCTTAAATTTATTTTAAAATTTTATTAATGTAGTGTTTATTCTCTTTTCAGTATAAAAGAGGATAAAAGCAATATTTCTATCAAAGAAATAAGAATACAAAAATATATCTTTGATTCTAATCAATCAAGCCCAATATATCTTTTCTTGGCTATCCAAGTATTTGTAGGAAAAGCCAGATATATCACAAGACCAGATGCTCAGTTCTAGGAAACGTATGGTTACTGAGACATCTCTTTGGCACTTAAAATGTTTGTGCACGAAAAGTTGTTCATGATAATCAAGAACGTATGTTCTCCGAGAAGTTGAAAATTAAAAAGGGACAAATGTCATTAGAATCTGGAGAAACCTTGAAATAATAAATGTTGTACACATATAAAAATTCAGAATTGAGTAGTAAAAAAAATCATACCAGTATGGAAGAGAACTATGCAACAATTCTATGTACCATAAGCTTCATCTACTTTAATAATTTTTACATTATCATGGGAAAAGGAAAAATCATATTCTTCTTAATTCTTAAGTATTGCTTTGAAGCAAAATGAACAATGAAATTCCCTGTGCCCTAGATATCTGACTTTAGGCACATACTATGAAGGGTTGGGAGGTGGTTACTTGTGCTTTCAGTTCTCAATAGTATTTTCCATGAGTAATCTACAATCATGAAGTAAATCAGGGTAAGTTATAGACAAGCATGGTAAAGCAATTCTTTGAGTACAATGTGAGCTTCTTTGGTGTCTTATCATCTGGGAATGGTGTCTAAGCATTCATGGCTTCTGTGGGAGACAAAGAAGCTCCTGTTTAGCGTCAATACATATCAAAGACTTGGTTTCTGGAGAAAAGCAGATGCACATGTCCAGAGGTTCACTATCTCTTGCATTTCTCACCTAGTTTTTCATGAACAGATTTCTGATATATTAAGACATCATTTTTCCAGTTTGCATTGTGTTTATAAGAGCTAAAATATGTGGCAGTAAAAATCCTGTTCATTTTTAATTAGAAAAAAAGTACTAGAATAAATTAATCTGGACAGAAATTCTGCTCTCTAATATACTGCCATGTCTGCGTTTCATCAATGCAACTTTTTATAAGGGGAGTCACCAACTTGTCCATCATGCCTGGACATTTACAAGCTAGCAGGTTCTCTTCTCCAATGGGAGTAAAGTTGGACTCAACTATAGGCATAAAATTCTGATGAATTTGTGTGCAGTGTGCAAGTCTCAAACTGATGAACTGTGTCTGTAAGCAACAAAAGCAAAAACTAGATAAACTGAACCACATTTATATTAAAATTTCTCTGCATCAAAGAACAACACCCATTAGGTGAAGGGTAACCTAAAACATGGGAGAAAATGTTTACAAATCCCAATCTGGTCAATGATTACAAGAAGAATATGTCAAGAACTCATATAACTCAACAATACTAAAACATCAAATAGCTGGATTAAAGTAGGAGCAAAAGATGTACATGAATAAACATTCCTTTAAAGGTGCTATATAGGTTGTTGATAAGTATGTGAAAAGACACTGAATATTATGGATCATTGGGGAAATACAAATAAAATTTCCCTTCATATCCACCAAGATGACTCCCATAGAGGCAAGACACAGAAAGGTGGAAAACCAGGAACTCTCATGAACCATTGGTATGAAGGCAAAATGATGTAACTTCTAAAGATAAATGCTGTGATGCTTCCTCAAAAAGTACTCAGAATAAAAATTTCCTGTGATTCAGGAACACCACATTTAGTCATGTGTCTTAGTTTGGTGCTCTACTGTTGTGATAAAGTGCTGAACTAGAGCAGCTCAGGAAGAAAGGGATTATTTGGTTTACATGTCCTCATCACAGTGCATTATTGAGGAAAGACAAGGCAGGAGCTCAAACAGGACAGGAACCCAGTGGCAGGAACTGAAGCAGAGATCATGAAGGAATGCTGCTTACTGGTCTGCCCTTGTGGTTTGCTTAGCTGGCATTTTTATAGGACCCAGGACCACCTGCCCAGGGATGTCCTCGTCCCCAATGATCTGGACTCTCCCACATCAATCATTAATCAAAGAAATGGCCCAGAAACCTGCCTGCAACAACAGAATGAAGGCCTTTTCTCAGTTGGAGTTTTCTTTTCTCAGGTGACCCTGGCTTATGTCATGCTGTCAAGAAACTAACCAGTGCAGTATGTATCCAAAGGGTTAAAATCAGGGTCTAACACAGGCATTTTCATAAATATGTTTATAGCAGTATTATTCACAATATCAAAACGGTGAAAGTAACTGAGATATTCATTGATGCATAAATGCAAAATAAAATATAGTATGGTATATAGACATTATGGAATATTACTAGGTCCTAAAAGGGATGAAATTCTTGCAAAAAGATGGTATAATACAGGAGTCACTTGAAGATATTATGTTAAGTAGAATGATGTAGTCTTGAAAAAGAAAATACTAGATGATTCCATTTATATGATATCAAGAGTGCTCAAATAATATAAAAAGAAGGGAAAGCGATGACTACCAAGAATTTCAAAGCGTACTAAGTTCTCTGGTAGCTGGGACCTTCTTGCAAAATATTGTTTCTTCTTCCTTAAGGCTCACCACAAATAAATAATAAAGATTGAACAAGTCTGTGGAGAGTTGTCTAATGCTAAGTAAGTGAGTCATTCTCTTCCTCTGGGTCAGGGTTGAACTTGAACAACTCCTGGACCCTTAGCCACAGTACCAGCATTGACCAAAACACACTACCTTAAGGGCACTTAAAGGAGATCCTTCTAGGAGGCTCTCATTGTAGAATTTGCTTCTTTTTCTTTGAAGTTCATTTGTCTAGTGAGATATATTTTCATATCTATAAGCATCATGAGTATCAACTAAGCATGAGACTTACTAAGGTAAATCAGACATAAAGTAAATTATGAATTAATATGCCCTGTTGTCCTCAAGGAGCAGGAATTAACAAAGAGTAATATATACACCAACTTGGAAAAATCTTAGAAACAAACTGCAATTGCACAAGATTAATCTCACTTCGTTGAAACTGATTTGTCCAATCAAACTTTGAAAAGCTTTTTGTTTCCTGTGTAAATGTGGAATCAGGAAAAGATGTGCCTGTCTCCATAAGCTGTCTCTTGATCCTGGTAGGAACAGTGACCTTGGCAGCACTATTGAGTAGAATGCTGGAGGCTGGAGCCCTCATCCACCTCTAGCTCAGTTATCACAGAGTCTTTAGCTGGTTTCTGGGATGGAGTCTCAAATGGCTTTCCTATTTCACTTGCTCGCTTCTGCACTCATTTGTATTTTGCTGTTTAAGGCATACAGACCTTAGAGTCCTATTGAATGCTCTGACTTTGCTCTATATTTATATATTTTGTTCACATTCTTGTTAGAAAATGTTGTTTGCATCTCAAGCAAAGAAAAAAATACAGTGGAGTTCTATTTTATTTGGTTAGATTTTTCTGAGCCCCCAAGGGATTCGGAGTTAGGGTTGGCTGTTTACACAATGCATCCTGTCTAAACCTTACAGCATAGTGAAGGTATCCACAGAGACTGGGCCCACATGCCGAAAAGGCTGCAAGTCCTCACTGGAAGGTCGGCATGACTGTACCCAAAGTGCTGTCAATAACCTTCCTGAAATACCCAGCTCTTTCCCTTTGAAGAAAATGCTTCATGAATTCACGATGTACCAGCGTCGCAAGTAATGTGTGAGTCGCTGTGCTAAGTGATTCTGCTCTTCCCTTATCGAACAAGTAATGCATTGTAACCCTTGCCGAGGGCTCCAGCTGTCCCTTTACACGCCAGTCTTTTTGGCAAATGTTCAGACTTTCCCCCTTTTGAATAGTTATAATTCATAGAGAGAGCCAGACACACAGATTTCTTTTTCCAAATAACTGTTCCGTTGGCTATCTTATCCCTAATTATTCCCTGCATAACCACCCCTCCCCACTGGTAAACTGGAAGGAACCAGTTTTATGAACCAGTAAACACAAGATTTTTTTAACTGCTATTTGAGACATATAGACTTATTGCCAATTTTGATTCAAGTCAAGAGGAAAATTGCGTGAATCAGTTATTAGTATCTGCAGGTGTGCTCACAGAGGGAGAAGGCGTCTCATTCAGGAACTGTAGCTAATCCCTCTTATAAAACTTCCAAGTAGTAATTTTTTTCTCTCATCCCTTGGGGAAATGCTGTAAGCAGGAAATCTCATATGTACACTTAAAGTGTGGTGATAAGCCAGTTTTACCAGATGGTACTTTCAGGAAATGATGGTGAATTCTGAAATTATGTTGACTCTTCAAAAATTTCTGATTTATATGAAGTTGGGTTTTAAACCAAGTCATAGGGTATATGATGAACTTGTTTTGTGTGCATGCCTTTCTTATGCCTGTGGATAAGCTTCATAAATAAGGCCGTATGGGTTGACAGGAGGCCCCTATTTCTTGTCCTGCAGTGTGTGTGAGGAAAGGCAACTGAGCAGAAGTCTCGGTTGTCTTTGAGTTTTTCTTCTCTCTTGCAGTCTGCAGCACTGTGCTTTATGACCTCATTGAGATAGGAGCATTCAGGTAGGATCAGGAACAAAGGGAAACCCATCCGCATGCTGTACTTCAAAACACGTCTCTTTCTATGCAGAAGACTGGGTAGATCTGGGTTTGAGGAGTGGATATGTTATGGGCGATGCCAATACCCCAGGCCTTAGGCTGGGTGCTGTCAATGTAATTTCTAACTTTGAGAAGCTTAGTGGATAACAGATAGAGTTATATGCAACTCGCAGATATATAGGGTCACACAAAGCGGGGTACATTCAAATGCCCGCATGAACTGCATGAACAGAGCAGGTGGGGCAATCTAATGTGTCATGAAAGAAACTGGCAGCAAAGACTGAGACGGAGGGTCAGAGAAGGGTGAAGTGGATGATATGAGTTGGCTTCTGTGGTATGGCGTGCTGAAGGTGTTTCAGTCAGAGGGCCAAGCATGAGAGAAATGACCCTGGTGATTTGTCCCTTGGAGACTCAGATGCTGGGAAGAAAGTAGAAGAGTCTGAAGCAGGTGGTTGACACAGGAAAGTCCTGGCAGATTCAATCTAGCCTAGTTCTGTCTACCACTTCCAGGTCCTACGTCTTTGCATATGTGTGGTTTGCACCTATACTGTGCCTCCCACGTCTCTCTTAAGGGCTAAATGACTTATTCCTGACGGAGTCACAAACACCACAATTCCGATGTCAACCCTCTCTGGGAATGATCTCAATCGAAAGAGTTGCTTGACTGTTTTTAGGGAAGTCCACATCTCGAAACTGTTCAGGGTGTTTGTAGAATCAAGTGGAAAGAATTAATTCCCTTGTTCTAGTAAATGTCTGATTGACCTTATTGGCCTCAGTGTTATCCACACGCCATTGGTCTGCAGCCTGATTTATCTATCTGCCCGCACTGCCTCCTTCTCTCACCTTCTGTAACTGTTGATGCCGAAAGCACAGTCTGAGTGTCTAGCTCACCCATCTCTACCCAGGATCCACTTCCTAGAAGACATGGTTGGCATCACGGTGATTCTTCTCGACCCAGATAAACCGCTGATGATGGTTCCTGGTAGGTTTCTTGGAGGTTTCTTAGTTGCTATATTTCTGAGCCTTGTGACAAACTTGAGAGTTATATTCAATCCCATGGGAATTGCCAGCTCTTTGTTAAGTAAAATGTTTGAGACTCAGGCTTATGCAGCATATAGCACAAACATGGCACTCCAGATCACATAATCGGGGGAACGAGAGAACCACACAAGAAGATTAGAAGTCAAGCCACTATAGAGAGGAATACTTAGGGAATGATCAGGAGAACTCTCAGGAGAGACTGAAAAGGTGTGTGTGTGTGTGTGTGTGTGTGTGTGTGTGTGTGTGTGT
>LOEQ01005680.1:114075-129029 GCA_001685075.1 Bramus lutescens
AGAGAGAGAAGGAGGGGGAGGGAGGGAGGGAGTCCATAAAGGAACTGAGGAACAGGAGAGGGAGCATGAACAAACTAGAAGGCTGGGAGGGGCAGGGTTTGTTTGATGTTTGCAGCCTTGCTGTTTTGTTTTGTTTTGTTTTGACCCAAACTCAAGAACAAAATCTGTTCAAACAGTGAGATTCAATTTGTTCTATGACAACAGTGAGACTCGTTTTGCTCTATGACACCAACAAATTTGCAACTGACCTAAGCAGATGACTTTGGAATGAGACTATGAACTACAAGCCCGAATGTCAACACCTTGAAGAAAATGAAGGTTGAGCTGCTCAAAAGGAAAGAAAATGTAACAAGACATGGAAGCTAAACTGAGCGACTGCGCCCTTGGCTCAAGACTGAGTTCACACAGCCAGGTCATGGACAGAAGTGTTCTAGGATACCAGTCTCTCCATAGAAACCACATCATGTTTAAGGTGGACTTCTCTTACTTAAGGTGAATTTCCCACTTCTCTTACTTAAGGTGAATTTCCCTTGCCAGGTTCCCATGCCCAGAAGAGCCAGAGGTCAACAACATGCAATCCATAGATGATGCCAGACCCTCCTTCAAACCCTGAGAACTATGTGCCATCCTGTTCAGCCCTCATATCCAGAGACACCCCCAATTTCACTGATACTCCACATCCTATTATTAAGAAAGTACAGCCAATTTTGCTTGGTTTCCAGTTGGTAACAGATTGTAGAAAGAAATAGAGTTGCGACAAGTTCCTCCCAAAACAAGGGGAACCTTAGTAATTACTGGTGAATCATTGCTGTAACAGGAGGCAGACCTAGAGTGTTCTAGAAAACCAACATGCGTACTATAACTTAGCCTGGATAGCTGGGGGTAAGAAGCAGAGAAAAACTTATGAAGGTCTATTAACCACCTCTAGAGACCTGATCAAGGAAGTTGTGTCCTCCTTCCTTCTTCAGGACCAGAGGTCAAGAATCCATTTAGATGAGAGGCAAAAGAGCATTCAAAAAATCCTTTAGAGGAAATTAAAGTGGCTCCAGAGGGTCAGACAGAAAGGCAGTACCAGGTTGTTAAGGACCTTGGTTGTTCTTTTAATGGCTTGGAGTTAAATATTGACTTTATTGATTGACACCAAATCACTAGATGTGATGAGGTATGCATTTAAGAACTAATAAATTCCCTTTACTAGAGATATGAAGGGATGATGAGTTGAAGTGTTAATTTATTGTGTTAACACTCCAAAGACACTCTCCAGGGCCATGGCCATCCCATTAATGGGAACAAAGACAGCATGGCTCTATAAGGCTTCTAAAGTCAAACTTGAATCTCTTTGATCTTCATAAGTTACTTAACTTCCTTAGTTTCCATTTGTTTCCTGCAAGTTAGGAGTGGGTGCTGTAACTTCTCAGAGCCGGTTTTGACCTTAAGGGGAAATCTCAGGAATCACAGATCACTAACTTTGTGCAATGAAAGGCAGTAGCTGAATTCTTTAGGAAGATGCCCATGAAGAAGAGGAAGAAGGGCACACGACGCAGGGAACCAGCATTTCCCTAGACCCCACTTCTAGACACACAGTTCCTATGCATAGGGCTTAGGGACCACAAGAAGGAGCCTGAACATCACACATTAGACTGTTCTTGTCATGCTCATCATTGGAAACAGTCTAGCCTTAGCTGTGTTGTGAACATGTATGTGCCTGCAAGCATGCTCAGAATGAGACAAAAAAGCATGTTGTATGCTTGGAATTGTCTCCTCTATGCATGAATATGGCAAGAAACATGGCACAGAGAGAATCTGTCATCAAGTATGAGTTACCCCAGTGTCCAGTCTGTTCCTTCTCACTACTGCTTGCCAAATGTCAGTTGAAGGAATCAATCAGTAGCTTGTTAACATCATGTATGTTATGTTCTAATAGATTAAACACATGATCACTATCAAATAACCTGATAATCTCATTGAAGCAACAGGAGTCATACATATAAAACTATCAGTGGATACATTTGCAAAGTAAAGGAAAATGAATGTATTGGAATAAAACCTTGAGGTAGACAGTTATTCTGTATCACAGGAACAATTTATATTGGTCTTTCAATAAGTGAGGTGTGCGGGTATGTTGATTCTGGCATGTGTTTTTAACTTTCAAGGGACAGAGTCAGGGAAGTAGTCACATCTGCAAGTCAAAGGTCTGAAGAAAGCTGCAATTAGGCGGAATGAAATAACCGGGAGAGTATGTGTGGTTAGTGAACAGCTAGCGGTTAGCAAATCCAGGGAATCTTACAACAGCATTAAAAGGAATATGCCATGGCAGCATAGGAGAGTAACAGGCATCAGGACACATGAAAGTGCTTGAGGAGAGAGGTGATCACCATTATGACACATTTGTTTTATTCTGCTCTATTGCATCATGCTGTAGCCATGTTACCTAGGCCACCTTTGCTGTCACATTCCCATTGAGATCACAGATACATGCCTAAATGCCTGGCTTGTTTGTGTTTTTCTTTACGCATTATTGCATCCACATAATTGCGTTTTTTATAACTCATCTAATAAAAATGAAAAATGTCTGCCAAAGTTAAAATTTAGGTTTAATCTAACATGTCATTTTTGCTAAAGATTTAACTAAATTGATATCATTTTGGCATTATCTTCCCAAACATACCTTGTAAACAGAGACAATTTCTTTAGCAACTCAAAAATCCAAGAAGTAGCCATTTTTCCATGTTTAGACTTGGCTCTGGTGAGTCACACTTAGAAGAGAAATGAGGGATTAGTCAGTCATCCATGAGGATTCTCATTGTTCTACCACAGGTATTGGTTTTACTATTGAAACAGCAGCACACGTTCATAGTGGGGATTTCATAACCTGTGGCTGTGTCAGGTGATTCCATACAACCTTAGGTTCCTGTGATTCCTTCTACCTGTCTAATATTTCCCTGTGAGTTAGTTGCCTGTTATAGGAATCCTTTCATGAAAGAAAGTATATTTTAGTTTTGAGCATAGAATTAATTAATTTGAGCCCACATAAATTTGTCAGAATAGAGGGTCAGTTGGTAAAATGCGTACTGCATAAACATGATGACCTGAGTTTGGATGCCCTAGACCCACATAAAAGCTGTCTGCAATCCCACTTCCAGGATAGTGGCAGGGATGGTCAGCCGGCCCAGACAAACGTAAGGGGGAAAAGAGATTGAAAAAGACAGCTGTTCATGGAGTTTTAGTACTAGCTAACTGTCTGTGACAAGTTATACCCGGGAACAAGTGTGACACTGAGACTTAGAGTGTGGACTCTGAGCTACTCCAAAATCTTGAATTCTTAATTCTCCTGAACCCCTTTGGCCTGTTGAAGCGTCTCTCTCCTGTATAATGGAGGCCAGCACTCTTCCCTTTCTTGGGTGCTAAAAGAACATTTGGAAAATTCTTCCCTTTAGGACCTGCTTCTTCTCTTAGCCACAAGACCAGTGAATAACAGTAAATGCTAGCATCACTCAGCCACGAAATTTCTGAATGTCTGAAGCATACCTTAAAGAAGGAATAGGACCGAGCCAGTGCGTCCCTGCTTTAGCTGGAGGGTTTATATGGACTAGTTCCTGGGGATTCTAGGTGATATTATATTGAATATAAAGCTTAACAAGAAAGACTTTTTCATAAAGATCGACTTCTATGATGTGGCATGTAAGGACTTAAGGAATGTCAGGAGACATTATTACTATCCTAGGTTAGCTTCTGGAAGCTCAGGAACAGTGGCTTATAATAAGCAGAATAGAAGTTTGTGTAAGAAATATCAGGGTTAATGAGAAAGATCAAAGAGCTTTGCAGAGCTGAAATGCTAGTGAGAATGTACTGCACAACCCAAAAGATGCAGGGTGTCTATGCCCATGAGAAGGTCTGCTATACCTACCATTTATAAAGAGACACACATTATATAATAATAAATTTGGTACTGTGTTTCTTTTGCAGTTGGGGCTTGATAGACAAAATATGCTATGAAATCAAGCTTTTTAATAGCAATAGAAATGACTGGACTCTGGTGGAATGGATCAAGTGACAGCATTTAGCCATCTGAAGAAAGTTGGCACAATTATTATGATCAGCATGATCAAAGTGTCAGATAGTGTATCCTGACCATAACACATAGATGTATTGGACAGGTGACAAGTTTGCAAGGTAGACAGGCAATGAATAAGTACATGACTCAGCCTACACAATCAAAGCACAAGGAAACAGGTAAGAGGTGCAAATTAAAAGTTTAAATCATTTTTTCAGTTTCAGAATACAATCCAGTTTTCATTTCTAGTCTTGGTATGGAAGCCTTGTCTGCAGCAAAGAGGATTTTATAACACCCCAGAACATATAAGCATAATTCCGCCCCCATATTATCCACTAGATGGCAATTGCTATGTACCTGGTAACCCATAGAAACAAATAAACCATTTAAACAACTATGGACATAAAATCAGATTAGCATTATTACCTAAGAATGTAAATCATTACTGCGTCTTACCTTTTAAAGAGTCTGGGAGCCGAGTAGTAAACAGGTCCGGGTCCACGTCAGACTTACATCTAGGATCATCTAGGATCAAGCGCCTACTCACTAGGTGTTTCCTAAATGGCCGAGAGAATAATTAAGATTGGCACACTTGGGAGGTAGGTGAATCCCACAAAGGTCTACCTAGTTGTGAGTTCAAAGTATTGTCATGAGAAAAGCAAAGAAGGATCTCAAAATGGAATTCCAACTCTGCTTCAACCATAGGTTCTCAACACGTGTGTCTCAACCCTTTTAGGTGGTCGGACCATCTTTTCACATGGAGTCACGTATCAGATATCCTGCATATCAGATATTTACATTATGATTCATAACAGTAGCAAAATTGCAGTTATGAGGTGACAACAAAAATAATTTTATGGGTGGGGGGTCAGCATGACATGACAAACTGTGGTAAAGGGGCGCAACATTAGGAAGTCTGAGAACCACTGACTTAAACCCAGATAGTACAGCAGTCTGCATTCTCCTATATTTGGTGAGCATAAGGAGACAGATGATAAGAAATTACTTTGCATGGTCATAGGGCTTAAGGAAACTGGCAAGCTCGAGATGCATGAGAGGCACTGACACAGTTCTGACCCTGGTTCAAAGCCATAAGAACTAGAAGAACCAAAGGCATCAATTTCAGTCTTAGCTTAAATGCAGGAAACGACTATTGCACTCAAAGTGAGGGGGGAAGGAAAGTGAAAGAGACAGAGATAATATGCATGAAAATATTTCAAATTCTACCTTCCTGTTCTGTTCCAATCTTCATTGGGTTGTGTGAGACTTACACCATTGGTAAGTACCATCTGCTTTACTCGGTTTATCACTTAACTCAAAGCCAATCTCATCCCAAGATGAGCAATCACAACACGCAGAAGAATGTTTAGCTAGTTAGCTAGTTATGGCTCAGTCAAGTTCACAGTAAGGAATATTACTGCATCGTCAGGCTATAACTTTCACTACCCCTGGGAAGACAGTATGGACAGCCCCAAAATATCTCTGTTTTATTTCTCCTGAAGCAGAAAGAGCTTGGAAAGTGAAGTGCACTCAATGGAAGTCCACCCTTTGCTTCTATGGTACATTTGCTAGAGCAAATTAACATAGCCTGGGACATATGATGAGCGATTATTGGTCCAGGGAGCATGCTCTTTTATGATTTTGTTCAGAGTTGTAACTTGTCCCTTCTTTGCCATAGCCTAAAGGAATCTCGGTGGACATTCTGAATAAATTGATGTCCAATTTATTCATGATGCTGTACTGATGACATCTTTGTACTAGACTAAGTTTGTAGGCTGAACAAAGCTTATCAGCTTTGTATCATTATAAGATAAACATGCTCCAGACCTAAACCCTATGGGGATTCAGAGATATATCAGCAGTGAAGATTTCCGGATTCAGTGATTTAAGGAATATCCATATATCTCAAAGTAGAGGACGCAGTATTTTATACTGCATATGCTACCATTAATAAACAACCACAACACCCACTGTCTCACTTGCAGCATAAAGACAATATATTTCAAATGTGGGAACGTGGCATTGACTCACTGATTTTGTGCCTGGGCAAGCAGCCAGATTTGTGTAGTATCAAGAGCAGTAGATTCTACAGCAGTTCTAGAGTAAGGGACAAGATGCCTGTAAAGAAACAGCTGCTTTAGGACTTTTGAAAATATATTATCAGCAAGGAATGATTAGTAGCTGTTCAAAAGACTTCGGGATGCTCTCCTTGGTTTCAGTAGAGATGGGCTCTCATTGTGGCATATGAAGCAATCATGTGGCTATAACCATGAATTTGAGCCCTTTTCAAATTCAATTCCATCAAATATACCATGATTAAGTCCAAGGAGGTCCTGTAGTAAATGGTACACACATGATGGTGACAGACAGTGCCATAGAACAAACTAAGTTGACAGCTCGGCATCATTCCTGCTGTGTCTTTCCATAATGTTAGAACCATGTTCTCCATCTGCTTTTACTTAAGATCACATGACTCTGTTTGTGTGTGTGTGTGTGTTTGAGCACTTGTGTAAGCACATGTGATGGTAGTGGGGGCTTCCTCATTTCTAACTGGAAAAACATTGAAATTGTTTCACAAATAAATTGTGTTGGTATATGATCATGGGCCAACATTAGATTGTGAAGCAGAAGGTCCCACTTGTAGCTCTGAGAGACAAAAGTGGTATTTCTTCATGCCCCAATATTCTATACTTTAATATTCATATTCTAAAGATTTTAAATATTCTCATATGCTGAGGCATCTCAGATTTATACTCAATTGCAGTAGCTTCTCTGAATTCCACTTTTCTATAACATTGTCTGGTAACCATTTCCCCCTAATACTTTGAAGAAAAGTAAAATCTAGTAGTGGTTTTAGATTTAATATGTCCAAAATCAAACTCTTGTTTTCCTTAAAAATACATTCCACCCCAATCTTCCTACTTCAATAAATGAAAACCCCATTTTTTAGTCTCTTAATCCAAGGAATTCAGAATCAACTTTTATAATTAATTTTTATTAATATGCTTAATATGTCTGCAAATCTTTGTAGTTCCTCCTTCAAAATATAACCAGGATCCATCCATTTCCTGATACTTTAATGCTACCTTCCATCCATGCCACTCTTGTCTCTTGCCTGAATCAGTCAAATAGCTGCCAGGCTTCCTCACCCAGGGAAAGGTGAGTGTCTGCCCCTTCCTCAGCCCCATGACACAGGACAATCATATCAGCAGCCACACGATGCAGGACAATCAGACGCCGTAGGGACTCAAGTCAAAGCAGGAACACAGCTTATTACTGTGAAGTTAAGTGACATTGTGTGATATGGGGGTGCCTCCAGCCAATGCGAGACAGCCAAGCCCTCCTTCTGGCTGGAGGAGCATCTACCTATATTATGCTGTCTCATGCTCACTCGGTAGCTTTAAGACTATCCTTCAAACTTGAGCCAGGCTTTTCTCTGTCCTACAGGCTTCTAGGTACAGGCCCTGAGATGATTTTTCCCCAATATCCCCCCCCTTGTTTGTTTTATATCCCACCCTCTACCCCCATCACCAAGCCAGAATAGCCCACCAGGGAGAGAGTATGGGTCAGGGCCGCCCCTATCCAGAGTTTTGGCCTGGATACCCTCAAATTGAGAGTTCATTTGTGGGGTGAGATTTATCAAATATATCATAATGTACTTGAAGGGCCATGAGTTGTACCTCTTATATCTGTCTTTTGGACTGCTTGTTTAAGCCTTTGAAAAACGCATGGCTCAAAAACATATCAATAAACAAGTGGCCATCGGCTCAACTAGGGAAGAGATGAGTGTGGTAAGCCATGGGGACCAACTAAACCAGGTCTCTTAGGGGGTCCTTGACTTTAATGAATCAATATCTTTTTTTAAACTCATCTAGGGTTCTTGTAACTATCCTGGAATGGTCCACATAGAAGCAACATTTTTCTCCATGTGCCCTGCAAATTCCTCCCTGTCCCATAGACAGCAAGTCCAAGCCTTTCCTATTTTGTAAGGTTACCCTTGTTAAGGAATCCAAAGACTTTTGTAAATAATGTAATGCAGACTCTGTCTTTTCTAATTTGCTGTCAATTGTGGGTGAATTATTCCCATTTCATTTCTTATTGTAAAATCACCAGGGACAAGGTGCCCAGGGCAGTCCCGGACACCCCTGGCCCCATCAGTGTAGTGACGGCCAGGGCCATTAGGGGCTACCTCTTATGCCTTCAGGTCAGAAATTCTTCTTGTATGTGGTAAAGCATGTGAGGGAAAATTAATGCAAGCAGGCAAGTATCTTTATGCTGAATGATCAGTGGGTCAGATAGGCAGGGAGTAACCTCCGTCTCTTGGCAGATTCAAAAATACCCATGATCTTTGGGCATCCTCCATGAATCTATAGACCCATTAGCCACATCGCAAGTGAGGTTAAGAAGAAGGTGTTCGACATCTGCCAAAGGGACATAGTCAGTCCCAACATCCCCCCCCCCATTTGGGTGTTTTCCTATGTACAAATATTAGCTCTATCTAGTATTTCATAAGAGCCATTTAGCCCAAAGGTTTCAGAGTAGGGGAGTAGTGGCTGTAAGCAAAACAGGCCTCAGTGGCTTCAGGGTGGATAAGATTTAAAGCCATAAAGGCCATCTTAATGGCCTCCATCAAATAAGGTGAGGCTTCTAATCCCTTTACATCTCTAGGAGGCTTGGTGAAAGATACCTTTGGGTAGATGATGGGGTGGAGGTATGTAAAGTTGACGTATACACAGGCATGTTCCCCATGGGCATTAGCTTGGAAGCAGGCCCCAGCATCCAAGGAGGGTCCTCATCTCCACTTAAAGCATTAGTATCAGGCCATGATCATATCCCTTTGGGTATAGTCTTAATCCCCACATCTTCCCAGTTAACCAGGATAGGTCCCTTTTCTTCGCCTGATCTGTAAATCTTAATATTAGAGGGTTACATCTAAATCAAGTGAGTCTTCCATATAGGGGGTTCTGGGATGGGGTACCTGGGAGACCCTGGAGATTGTTGTACCTCCGTGCTGTTTTATCCAATGTCCAGAACCAGTCTGCTCACATCCCCAGGAAGAACAATAGTAATCAAGACCCCCNCCCCGGGGCATACATAAAGAGTGTGTGCATGAGGGCATGTCTCCTAAGGACATGAGACCACCCAGGCTCCTTAGGGTAAGATGCCTGGGGTAGGGTGCAGCCTTGAGAGCCTCTGCATTCAGGTCTCCCTTCAGTCCCTGGAATCCAGTCTCCCACATCCCAGCTCCCAAGTACAAAATCATAGAGGTCAGATATCAGGTCAGGCCACCACATCCAGGGTGTTGTTTTCTGAGAGGTCTGGTTTAGGATCCCTCCATTGCCAGCACTCGACAAGATCCACGTCACCTTCTGTGGTTGGTGGCAGCTTGCTTCCTGGACCTTGGTCGCCGTGAGAAGAATTAGCATGATTAACCACTGGGAGAGCCATCTGAAATAGATAAACAGGCAAAAATTTCCTCAAGGGTCAATCTCCCTGGGTAGTGGTGTTTTTCTTTTCTTATGTTTGAATTTAAGGGTTGTCCACCATAATCTCTTTCTTTCTTTATTGGTCATCTTGGTCTTCCCCATTGTCCTGAGGGGAGGGAAGAAATTTTAAGTTATGGATGGGTAGCCATGTAGGCATTTCCCCTCTGCTTGGGAAGACACATCCATATCCTCGACCCTGTGTCAACAAGAGATCTGGGCCCCTCCATTGGTTAGTGAGAGGATCCTTCTACCTAACCTTTAGGCAGGGCCTCATTAGTAGGGATCCCCAATGTTTCTGGGATCTATTTTGTTCATCTGATTTTTGAAATTTTAAAATATTGATGATTAATAATGCCTTTTTCCGTTGTAGATGGGGGAGACTTATCCCTTTTTTGTTTTATAAGGACCTCTTTGAGATATTGATGATGTTTTTTGACAATCGCTTGACCCTGAGGGTTGTATGGGACCCCAGTAGTATGGGCTATTTTCCATCTCTGGAAGAATTCTTTTAATGTTTTACTTGTAAAACAGGGGCAGTTGCAGGTCTTGACCTATTGCGGTAGTCCCAACATAGCAAAATATGGTAAGAAGTGGCTTTTGACATGGGTTGCCTTTTCCCCTGAGTGGGCGGCAGCCCAGCATGCCTTAGAGTACAAGTCTAGGGTCACAAACATATATATAGGTTCACCATATAAGAGCTCTCTGAATAGAGGTTGCAGGGTTCTGGGACCTCTTGTAGGGCAATATATATGGCCATCATTTCCTTATATTGAGCAGATTCCCCACAAGGGAGAATTTTGGTAATCTTTGTCTTGGTCCCCGCTGCAGGGAAAACTACAAAGGCAGCCCCATTCTTTCCACCATTTGTATAAACAGTGAATGCTCGGGGTAGGGGCCTAGAAAAAAAGACTAAGGGGACTCTCCAGTGTAGTTCTTGATATAGCTTCACTCCCCAAAGTGAGTGTCCAGAGTCCCCAGAAATCCCTCCAGGGCAAGGCTTAATTGAGAACAATGTCTGGCTGCTCATTCTAAACTTTTAATTTTTAATGGAATTAATTTAAAAGGATCTTTTCCATAATGTCAGAGGGAGGTATCCCTGATTTTTATGATCATATCAGCTATTTGATCCACTACAGAGTACACTCTGGGAATGCCCCCCCACCGGGTGGTATGTTCCCATTCTAGTGGTTGTGTCTGCACTTGTTACCGTCGGTCGTACCAGAAAAAGGGATTATTATAGGTCGCTTGGATTGGAATGTTAGGATTATATCTCACCAAAGAAGCCTGATGGAGCTTGTTGACGAATTCAATGAGTGCCTGACGACCCTCTCAAGGTAAGAAAATTATCTCATAAGGTTGCCTCCCTTTTATGAGATCATATAACACATATAGTTTCCCAGTCTCTACAGGAAATCAGGGCCTTACCCAGTTCATTACTTTCAGTATCTTTTGTAACCCCAATAAAGTGAGAGGCTCAGGCTGTATTAACTGGGGTCCGTTCACTTTGGCTTGAGTGTTAATTGGGATCCCAATATATGAAATGAGGGGTACCTTTTATATTTTGTTTGGGGCTATTTTAAAGCCATGTTGTTGAGGGATATCAACAATAGTGGTTACCCAAGAAGCTAGCCCTGATTCCTCCAAATGCCCAATGATTAGATCATCTATATAAACATATAGGAGGGTATTATCTTTGTCAAAATAAGGAGAGAGGATATTATACAAATATTGTTGGCAAACAGATGGACTATTGGGCATCCACTGTGGGAGAATAGTGCATTCATATCTCCCATCAGGTCAAGAGGAGTTAACTGTAGGAATTGAAAAGGCGAACTCCTCGCAATCTTCTTCATGAAGAGGAATTGAGAAGAATCGGTCCTTTAGATCAATTACAGTGAGGTGAAACTGGGATGAGATTGCTGGGACCCAAGGTAAGCCACGTAAAGAGGCCCCTACTAGCTCTATACTGGCATTGATTGCTCGTAGGTCCTGTGACATAGAGGTCCAGGGTAATCCGAATACATAGTGTTTGTGTCCCGACAAGGTGGGGTTCATTGTGGGCCTTATCTGTCCTTCTTTAAGCAGATTTCTGGTAATTTCCTTAAGCATCTTAAGTTTAAATTCAGGTAATGGCCACTGCTCCACCCATACTGGCTTACCAGGTGCACACCTAGTAGGAGGACTCTGGGGACAGTGGCCTCTACTTTTGGGTGTGAATCTAGGTATCGGGAGTCTGCCTGATGACACCTTGCTCAGTTTAATCATCATAAAAGGCTAGGTGGTCAGTGGTAATAATGGCATCCATTTGTCCTAACAAATCTTGTCTCAGGAGGTTTGCAGACAACCCCAGGAGGACCAGAGGTCTGAGCTTTCCTTTGTCTCTATCTGGCCCCACCCAAGTTATGGGACTGGCTGTCCCTTGGGACATAGACCTTCTCCCAACCCCCGTGATAGGCAGCCCAGTTATGAGATCCCAGCTGGTCAGAACCTCTTCTTTTCTGAAAACTGACCTGTCAGCTCCTGTGTCTATCAGGCATTGGAATCTTTGTCCCCAAAGCTTATTGTCATATTGGGTCAGAACCCATCTATCGTTGGAATGGTCCAGTTAACTGAAGGTGCATCTTTCCTTCCTTTGGTTAAGGGGGCTGGAAGATGCCCCCCATCTAATTTAAAAGTTGATTTTCAATGGGTTTCCCATTTATATCAAATTTGGAATGGTATTCTGAGCCCCAGTGGTACCCCTTGTGGCAGTGAGGACAGGGAGACAGAGGGGGTCGCTTCCACACCTGAGTCTTATTGCCCTTTTGTGGGCAATCCCTCTTAAAAATGCGCCAGTTTTTGCCTAGAAAACATTTCCCAGTAATATTCTATTACTCCACCAGGGCTTGAGCAATAGAAGAGGCTATGGGGCCACCACAAGAGTCTGGTTGGTATGTGACTGTGTCCCAACATTCTGCAATGTTACAACCCATTGACTCATGGACCCTTCCCTAAGGCCAGCACAAGCCATCTTGTACCTTGGTTCATACCTTCCTAGACTAGGAGCTTAGTAAATTGGTCTCTAAGCCCTCCGAGGGGCAATTTCCTCTCAAGGCTGGTTTGCACATGGACAAAAAAGTCAGGAAGTGGCTTCCCTGGTTTCTGCTTTGCGCCAGCTGTAGGTGATTCAGTGGGTCCTACCTCTAGCTTGGCCCAGGCCTCCAGGCCTGCTTGTTTAACTTGTTCGCGCTATGAGTTCGCGATATGAGCTGCAATCCTGGCTTGTTGTATCCCAGTGGAAAAGCCTTCCCAGTAGCAGTTAGCATTGGATAAGTGATGGAGGGTCAGCTGCTCTATTGAACTCTGCCCTAGTACAACAGACCTCCTTAAAGAAGGCTGTCCATTTAACATATTGGGATCCCCTCCAGAGTAGCCTTAACCAGATCATACCAGTCCTTGGGGACACAAGGATGGTAGGCTACCTCCAGAAGGAGGATCATGACCCAAAGGGAGTTGGGGCCATCTGGGGCTACTGCCTTCCTCAATTCTTTCAGGTCCTTAGATTCCGAAGGATACCAGGCTAGGGGGCAGTTAGGGTCAGGGGCAACATTGACCTGAAAGGCCTGGAGTCCATAAACCTTAGGCCTATAGGCCTCGGTGTAAATAGGGTTAGGATCCTCAGGAGAATCCACCCCACATTCCTTTCTGTGAGAGCCCTAACTTTGCAGTTCCTCCCTGAGGCTGGTATAATCATTTCCTCCTGGCAAGGATGGAGCACCCTTATTTGTCCTATTCCCCATTTTATCCTTTCCAGGGTGGCTGTAGGCATAAGGAGGTAGCTGCTCCTTGTCACAGGCAATATCTACTTTCTTCTTTGTCTTTGCCTCTGCTTATCTTATTCCTTCCCCCTGGGACCACTCTTCAGTAAATTGCACCCATTTTTTATCTTTGCCCCTCGTCTGTCTCCTTTTCTCCTGTTCTTTTTTGTTAATTGGTTACTTTTGGATTCTGTTGACTGAGGTTTCTTTCCTGCCCACTGTTGATCAGTCCTAAAGAACTACACAGAGGCCTACATTAATTATAAACTGATTGGCCTATTAGCTCAGGCTTCTTATTAACTCTTACAACTTACATTAGCCCATAATTCTTGTTTGTGTTATCCACATGGCTTACTACATTTGTGGCAAGGCAGTCACCTCTTGCTTCCTCTGTATCTGGGTGACGGCTGTAGACCAACTCTTTCCTCTTCCCAGAATTCTCATGGTCCCACCTCTACCTCCTGCTTGGTTGCCCCACCTCTACCTCCTGCCTGATTACTGGCCAATCAGAGTTTATTTAATACAAGTAACAGGGTACAGACCATTATCCCACAGCAGAATTCTTCAGACCTCTCCCTATCTTTGACCTTTTCCTGCTCCTGGCCTGTCTCCTCCCCTGCCCTTCTAGCCAGTTGGTTATTTTGGGATTCTTTAGACCTCTCCCTGTTTCTGAGCTTTTTCTTACCTGTCATTGGGGGAGGCAGAGCAGCAGCGTGAAAACATGTGTTAAGGGCCATGATAGTTGGATAGAATCCCAATGATGGGGGTATATCAAAGTGTTTTTCCCTTTCTCTGGCCAGATTCTCCACCTGGTTCCATGTGTCCCATGAGAAAAGATTCCCAGTGGGTAATTATATCCTCCCATGCCTTGATTGCATTGAAGTCTTACAATTCCAGGCCTCAGGAGAGTAGCATAAAGGCACTGGGTCATTTTTGTGTGAATTTGTATTACCCAACATGGGTTCCCACTCACCTTGACCTCGCTTAGCCCTGGGACTAACCGAGCCCCATGATCAGGTGCCAGTTGCCAGACCTCCTTAGCCTTATTCTCCATGGAAATGTGAGTGCACTATCTGCCCCTTCCACAGCCCCATGACACAGGACAATCAGAAATGACAGAGAGTCAAATCAAAGCAGGAACTCAGTTTATTACTGTGAGCATCAGCTTATATAGGTTAAGTAACATCCTGTGATGTGGGGGTACCTCGAGCCAATGAGAGACAGCCAAACCCTCCCTCTGGCTGGAGGGGCGTCTACCTAGATTTTTGTTGTCTCATCCTCACTCAGTAGCTTTGAGAATATCTTTCAAACTTTATCTAGGCTTTTCTCTGTCCTACAGGCCTCGAGGTACAGGTCCTGAGATCATTTTGGCCCAACAAATAGCCTCTGATGACCCCTTTCTCAGCTTGCTCACTGGGGTGGTATAAATGAAAATGACCCCCATAGGCATGCTTAGTCCCTAGTTGATGAACTATTTGGAAGGGATTTGAAGGTGTGGCCTTGTTTGAGTACAGGTAACCTTGTAGGAGGAGGTGTGTCACTGGGAGTGGGCTTTGAAGTTTTAAAATCCTATCCCATCCCACATCAGGCCCTCTCTCTCTCTCTCTCTCTCTCTCT
>LOEQ01005681.1:19314-31924 GCA_001685075.1 Bramus lutescens
ATATGAGATAACATGAAAAGTTCATGTAATTGTCCTTTACATCATGGAACTCATACCAATGAAACATATTTTGACGGAAGATCACACTTTGGGCTTTAAATAAAAAATGATTTTTAAGGGAAAAGAATAGCAATAACTTGACTCCTTTGAGAAAAATTATTCTGAATGAAATGCAATAAGCACATCCTACATTTCACTATAAAAATTAATACCAGTGTTAATGCTTTGCAATGTAATAGAATTAAATATTTAAATATTTTATTGCAAAATTATATCCTGGCCATCTGAAAGGTATTAAATGCATAATCCCTTAAAGTTAATTTAAGCTTCATTATTTTAAAATTTGTCCTTGTTTTTGTCACATCTAATCTCTTTTACCATTTCGTCTGCACCAGACATTTCTTAGAAGTATTTTTAAATTAAATTAATCTTAGTAGTACGCATGACAACAAAACAAAATGAAACATTGTTGCTCCCATTTTTATAAGTTTTCCATAATGTTATACAAGAGTGTGCAACAATACTTTATACATCGGTTTTCTTTGAGATAGGGTTTTGTTGTGTCCTAGGTGTCCTAGAACTTACTCTGCAGACCAGCCTGGACTTCAAATGACAGAGATTAGCCTGCTTCTGCCTTCAGAGAAGTGGGATTAAAGGCATGAACCACTTCGACCCAGTCAAAAAAAATATTTTAATGTTAATTTCAGTTCCAAACTTAGTTAAAATAAGTGAATAGCTGAGAGCATGAACATTCAAACTACTAATGCAATTCCCAGGCAGAAAACCTAGATAAGTACAGACTTAGGTTATACTTCAAAATTTGCTTTTCTTATCAGTTTAAATAAATATCACCTAATTATGATTTCCTTCTTTAGACCTTTTTAAAGTAAAGCTGATATTACTATTATTTATACCTCATTAAGAATTTGCATTTTAAGTATTTATGACATTATTAAATAGAAATATAACAATAAAATATCTGGACAAAATATGTATGTGTTATTAAACAAAGTATTAGATTTCTGAAAGTCTGCAGATAATTGTTTCACAATGATATTCACAATACTCTATGATTGAGGATGATCTAAGATGAAGACATTTTCCACTATTTGACTAATTCTTCCTTTCCTTTGATGTCAAAACAGAAATTATAGCTTCATCTACTCCAGAAATTATGCAGTTAATTATGTGTACAACACCCAACTTACACCTGAAAATGAAGGTGCAACAAAAGTCCACAGCTCAGTAATGTACACTGAGTCACTTGCCAAATAAAAGACATTTATTCAATATAACAGTAAGGAATTTTCTCTTTTAAGGAGCTTACTAAGCACTAAAAACAAATGGTAGATTTTATATTTAAAAAGGAAAATCATTTCTGAAAAATGTTGATTTTATTTTAGTATAAATATAATTCAATTTAACAAATAGGTGCAGCACTTATTTCTTAATCAAGATGCTGTATTTTTATTTCAAACAACATATTGAATTTTATTTTTATAATAGCAATGAAAATAAATAACTGTATAATGAATAATAAGAAAAAGAAATTAATTTGATACTAAGATAGAAAATACTACAGACAAAAATATCCCTGAGTATAAAATTCTAACTTTTATGTTTTTTGTACTAATTTTGAAAACTACTTAATATTTGTTCATGAATAGTAATGTAATTTTCCTATTTCTCTTGAGATTTCTATTGAAATATGTTGGATATTATGGTAGTAATATTTTTATGAAATGAAGTTATCTTGTATAGGGATTGCTTACACAATGCATACTATACCAAGAGAAATGCAATAGAAGCCTGTTCCACTGTGTTCATATTTGTGTTTATAATTCATGTTTTAAGGGGGTGACAGAAGTTTCTAAACATCAACAACATAATTTTAAAAAAAACTTTTAACTAGTTTTCCAGTACCCTTTCTACTTTTCAAAGAAATTGAATAAATTTTGAAATATAGCAGTATTAGTGTCGTGCTGAAGAATGAGAAGCTGCAGCAAACCCTATAGTTCCAAACTCAACTCACGAATCCCCTACGCACTTTAAATGGTGATAATAAGCAAGTATTCATTATGAAAATGCTCCTGAATCTTGAAATTAAGAAAGTTTGCATGGAGAAAATTGCAAAACATTATAAAATATTTCTCAATGGCATCTGAAATCATATTGCTTAAAATTCATAATGAAATTCATAAAGTAGTGTTCAATAAAGTGTCTTGCTTTCTGTAAAGTTTATCCAAGCATATAAGTTTTATGTAAATAATTCCACTTCTTTTCAAATATGAAGAAGGCTGAAATGCTCACCAAAGTTATCTGAATTATGACTGATTTTTTTAAAGTACTTAGAAAAATATATCCATGTATATTGTCCAAAGTATTGTTGTAGTGTACAACAGGATGAGTTGTAACAAAATGCAATAATTTAAAATATTAAATCCCTCCACTGAAATATATATGCAGTCATTCCTAGAGAAAAATGAGTCCCTGTAAAGCAATTGCCCTGATTAATGTATTATTCCTCCTGTATTATTTTTTCTCTGGAGGTAACATTCTCATTAAAAAGGTGAACTGATTTGCTCATAGCTATGGGTAATGCATACTGTCCAAAAAGGATTTCTAAATAAATAGATAAACTCCTCCCCGAAACACCAGGAGCATAATATGCTGACAGTGCCAACCGTGTCCATTGTTCCGCCAGCTTCTTTGCTACAGCATGTTCCTAACATTAAGATAAAGTGATGGCAGAACAGAAATCACAGTAAGGGACAAAAGTGAACAACGGCAATTTAAGAATGGAAGAAGAATTTTATGTCTATATGTCTTAATTTATTTCCATTTCACTTAACTGTCGGGCAGAAATGGGACAGATATAAAATATTATTCACGTTACAAACTATGTTAAATTCAATATTATTATCACCACTCTTTTCTTTAAAATTTTAGTCCGTTTATTGTGTATGTGCATGTGTGCATGTGCATGTGCGTGTGTGTGTATGTGTGTACTGTGCAGCTTAGAGGTTCAATCACAAGGCTTCAGTCATGTTAGAAAAGAACAAGGCTTCTATTTCTCTACTATAAAAAATCTTAATTCTCACTTAATATTATTAGTAATTTAACCAGCTCTGAAATTGGTTTTGAGATGGGTAACTCAGGAAGCATAAGGTATCCACTAAATCCAACTTGATACAGACATCTGTCAATAAACATTTGCTTATTTGTTGAATTCCAGGTAAGCATCAGGCACATGACTACAATCCTGTGATAGACAGAGCCAATCAAAGTAAAACTCTTTCCTCCACTACTTTGTATAATATTTAGTAAATACAGTACTAAGTGTAGTATTTCTAAATAGTTAGATGATTCTGGATAATTTAACCAGAATGAAAAATTATGTTCTACCTAACAATCAATAAATTCTTATGTAAAATAAAGCCACATATTTGCATCAGATATTGCAAGGTATCCACTAATAATTTTCAGTTATTTTACTGTGCTTGATTCTATTTATTTATAAACTAAATAATGGTTTAATTATTATATCTGTAATAGATCTGTCATGGCTACTATTCAAAATTCTAATTTTGAAAGCCCTCTGTAAAATTCTTTTGGGTTCTTGATGTCAATTGAGAATGATCTGAAAGTGTCATTAAGACTAGTAAATAACACTAGCTACAATATTTGAAAATAGTGAGAAACTTATTTTTTAGTAAAAACCTGGAATACAGCACTATTCATTAATAGTTACTATGTAAGAGTAATTATGAACCTTTGCATGTTAAAACAGGAAATATTGTATAACATATTTATTGTATTTTTCCACTAATTCTACAAAAAGCAAGAAGTTTTTATTTCTTATATGTGCATTAGTATTTGAACTGAAATTATAATGGTGGAAATCAGCTGAAATACATTTTCTAAATGCTGCAAAGGCAAGCAAAATAAAATTATATATGAAAAAACTATCACCATCTACTTTAAATGCACACTCATTTTTAAAAGAAATAATGAAAATGCATCTTTAAATAATGCTTAAATTTCAAAATGGTATTTTAATGGGCAAGTTTATATCCCAAACTTAAAACATTACTCTGAAAAGTTTTATTTAAGTTATCATTTTAAATCATCTACAAATGATCATTTAATTGGAAATGCATTTTGAAGTAACTTTTTTGCAAACATAATACATACACACTATAGAAAATTAAAGATGACTTCACCCAAAAATGTGATCATGTTATATGTAGTGTTTAATTTCAAAAATAAAGATAATGAATTGTTATGTCATTAAACTAGGATCACAGATGGCATATACCCAGTAGAAAAAATACTTAAAATCTACATTTATTTTGGCTTTTGAAAACTGAATTGATAATTTTCTTCTTTCAAAAAATCAAATTAAATTGTAATGCTTTTACCAAAGTCACAAAGGACACACCATGGGGAAAAATTCCTGAATTTATCTTTTAGCCATCCATCACATTGTCTTGAAAAATGACAGTCAATAATTATAAATGTAATATTATTATTTTTGGCACAACATACATCACATTCAAGAAATGTTATATCATCCAAGTTAACAGTAAAAAGAAATATCACATCCACAGTACATTTACATAATAAATATATTTTGCTAGAAAAATATTAAAGGTAAATTTTTAAAATATTTTACATAGTATGCTAATTTTATATTCTCAGAAATAAAAAACAAGGATACATTGAAAGTTTGTGAGTTCCATCACGCTGTTGTTATTTTGGTAGATATACAATCAATTCACAGCAAAATTAACTACTACTGATTAAAATATGCATTTCCTATTCCATTATTTTGTTCAAATAAATTAATTTCATTCTTGGCAGCTCTGAATCTTATTGTGTTAATGCAAACCAATTATAAAGAATCAAATTTGCCAATTTAACTTTTACCCTCGAAGAGATTTGGGTTTTTTGCTTCTTTTTGTTTTTTATCATTGAGCTGGCCTTTAGTACACTCTTTAAGAAATCAGAACTTGAACATTTTGCAAGAAGAATACAGTATAGGATCTAACAATCATTTTCTATGCAAGTTAAAATAAATTCCATGTTGTTGCTGGAGCTTCCTTAAGATAATATGAGCAGGGAGTAGAGTAACTGTGCAACAAACTAACCTAAGCGGTTTACCGTCTCATCTTTGAGAGAGTCCAGAACATTCTGCATAGGTAACCTTGACACTTAAGCATGTGTTTCTAGCATAACATTCACATTTTAGCATAAAAATATCCTGATTTTTCTTATGTTTAATTTAGATATTTTCATGTTGGAAATCAAATAAGTCTGCCACTTCATATATTTAGTCAATTTAATCTGGGCAAGGCATAACACAAGACCTCAAAACCATGACTTGGCCACACACATTTTTATATCACAGGGACTGTGGTGATATTTTGTTTGTGATCTAACAAATAAAGCTTACTTGTAGATGAGAGTGCAGAACTAAGACACTAATTAACCCCATAGGCCAGGCAGTTATGGTGCACACCTTTTCTATGAGTTCAAACCAACCTAGGCTACACTAGATAACCAAGTCTGAAAGATAAACAGAGCCAGGCAGTGGTGGCTCACACCTTTAATCCCAGTACATGGGAGTCACACACCTTTATTCCCAACACTAGGGAGATGGAGACAGAAAGTGATATGGTTGGGTGAAAAGAAGAATATAAAATGAGAGGAGATAGGAGCTCAAGGCATTCAGTCTGAGAACTTGTAGAGACAGGATACTCCATTCGGTCTGAGGATTTCGTAGAGGCAAGAGCTAGCCACTGACTTCTTTGCTTCTCTGATCTTTCAGTTTTAACCGTCTAAGATCTGACTCTGGGATTTTTATTATTAAGACCAATTAGACTTGTGCTATAGGGACAGATTTTATTTAAACATGTTTAAAATGGAAACACTTTTATAGCCTAACAGATAATATAATATTATACTAACTTGATAGTTTAAGACTATGTGGAAGATACTCCACTAGTCAAAAAGATGACCAATTCAAATGCCAATTTGTCTAGAAAAATAAACTAATTTTTTCTGACAAAATAAATCCCATATTTTTCTTGATTTAACGTGTAGGTCTTCCACTGCATTAATTGAGACTTATTAAAAGTATAAAAAAATATTTGTTAAGGTACAGTGAAGGCTATACATTTAGTCTAGTGTGTCAAATCATTTAAATGTACTAAAAAGTTTTCACTTGTTAAATATTCTGTGCATACAGGGTGATCATTAGTTAATGACAATTGAAAATTCACATCTCTTCTCTCACATTGTCTTGCATAGTTAGTATTTAACCAGCATGATGGACTATCCTTTGTTTTATTATTTAGCATGAGGAGGTTGTATTAGTATGATTGAAATTAGTTAGTTAGAGAACTACACTAACTTCAAAAATGGGGTCCAGCAGAGGATGAATTTCATTGCAAGAATTAAAAACAACTATGACACGGTCTCAGTAAGACTGTCCTTCAGAGCTACACTGTCTCAGTATGACTAACCTACAGGGCTGATACTATCTCAGTAAGACTGTCCTCTGGAGCTTAACTGTCTCAATATGACTTTCCTACAGAACTATACTGTCTCAGTAAGGCTGTCCTCCAGAGCTACATTGTCTCAGGAAGACTGTCTTTCAGAGCTGACCCTGTCTCAGTAAGACTGTACTCCAGAGCTACAGTGTCTAAGTATGACGGTCCTCCAGAGATGACATGGTCTCATTAAGACTGTCTTCCAGAGCTGACAGTGTCTCAGTATGACTGTCTTCCAGAGATGACACTATCTTAGTATGAATGTCTTCTAGAGCTGATACTGTCTCAACATGACAGTCTTACAGAGTTTACACTGTCTCAGTATGACTACGTAATATTGGTTGCAGAGGATGAAGAAGACAAACAGGTCAAGGGTACAATGAAACAGGATGACTGCTCATATCTAGGAAGTTTGCTGATCAAAGCAATATGGTCTCTGACAAACAACCTTGCTAAACAATTATGTTAAGATTAATATTATCTATTACATTTATTTAAATATACAGGTATCACATTGCAAAAATACAATAAGTGTGGTGTCAATGTCCAATGTTATGCTTTCAATGAACTATACTGAATAGTCTTTAAAAGTATATAAGATGGGAAATTTAGAAATTGCCAATAATAGTGAAAATGATTTATAAGCAACAGTTAAAAATGTTCATTTTCTAAATCACTAATATTTATAAAGCAATGTATGGTCATAAAAGTGATTTAATATTGAATTATTACAGTAAGGTCTAAGTTGAACTGGAATAAGTTGATATGTTAAAATTATTTCTTACAATGAAAAAATGCAAACACCTTTTTTCAATGCATATCAAGTTTAGTGAGCTCTCAGCAGGCCATAGTTTCATTTAAGAACATTTTAAATTAAAAATATTCATCACATACTGGCTCCAAACTTTCATATTCATAAACACACCTAAATTTTAAATAGGTACATTTATACTTTACACTAGAAATATACTATATTTCTTTATGTTTACTATTACCCACCTAAAATCATTAGATAATTTTGGATTTAACATATATTTCCATGATAATGCTTCATCTAGTAAGTGACATTCTGATATTTAAAACTATACCTGACATACTTTGCAGTACGCAAATTGTTGTTATGTTTTAATGTTGTCATTTGCAAAATTGGAGAAAGTCAATTTGCTTAATATTTGAACCACATCAGTTTTCTGTTAAAAATCTCTATTTTGATCTTCAAAAGCTTTTCATAAGAAATAAGTTATATCACTCCAAATTCATGAGTTAAATGTTGCTCTTCTTAGGAATGTGTATAAAAGCATTCATATAATACTTTTAATATAGTTACCAATAGATATATTTGATCTGTGACTTTTGAGCCAAATGGTCTAATAAAAACAAGAGAAGAAATAAATTGTTAGTTAGTTGCTTCATACATACATACTACATCAAATTCTTTTCTTTCCAGTCTAACATTTTAAAACACAAGACATCAAAGTTTAATTTGAAATTCCAAAGAAACAGCTTATGAAAATTGAGTTGACCCATATCCCACATGCTGTTTCATGATATACCTGATGACATACATTCATGGACATACATATGGATAATGCTATCAGGAAAGCCTTAGAGATGATTTAAAGTAATGGTAAAATGAATGTATTAAAGAGCATATAAATAAATATAACATAATAATATGCATATTAAATGATTTTAGGCATATAACTATCTTCCCAGCCACTTAAGTGTTACTGTCATGTATTTGCACTTACAGAATGCTGGAGACCTTCTAGCCTTTCTCGAACTACAGTTAAACAGTTGATACATTCATAGTATTTTCCATTTCTAATCAAGTCATTAAATATGCCAATATTTAAAGTCATTAAATATGCCAGTATTCAAAGGTGTTCTTTCACTATTCCCACCTGATTTCACTATTTTGGAATTCATTTAAGAAAACTAGTTTCATCAAACAATTTCTTTTTCACATCAGCCTTATTTTGAACTTAACTTGGACTTTCCTAAAAAGTACAAGAACATGCTTCAAGCTGAATTCAAAGCCTACTTCTGTTCCATTTTATTTTCCGTAATTTGCAGTCTTGTGATTTGGGGGAAAAGACACTGAACTCTGGAGATTGAATGACTCGTTTTTCACTCTTGAAACCAAACTATTTTCATGCATTCCTGTTCTCTACTGAAAAATAAAGCAAAAAAGAGGAGAATGAAGAAGAAAGAAATGTAAGGAGAATTAAATCATAACAGATTGAGGAAAAATAATATCAATAATTTCAGTTACTTAGCAAAAATACGATCATTTGTGCATTTTTAGTGAAAATAATAGAACAGTGTTTCCACATATGTGGACATTTCTGCTATGTCCTCTTTTATCTTTTTCTGTGTGAGGTCAATGAAAAGTAGAGGGGACAGGAATGGCAACATATGTAGGAGAGCCAAAATGGTCCCCTGTACATGTGTGAAATTGTGTTCCGTCTATGAGATTGATGCTAATATTTAAATGAAAATATTTATAAATAATGCAATGTGTGACTTTTCTATCAGTATGCAAATTGTGGAGTAGACTTATCTGAAATTATAGTCTTTGCACCATAATCAGAGAGAAATAAAATTAACATTTATATCTACCAGAAAGTATATTTACATTAGATTATGTAGCATATTTAAAAAATAATCACAAGAGTAACCCTAGCTTGCATCCAAACTTTCCTCAGTGACAGAAACATGACACACTGGTCTCCAAAAATTCCATGGGTAGAATCTGCTGAGCTCCACAGTGAATCACACACTACTGCATACCTGGTTAGATAGCTAACTAAGATGAAGATAACACATTAAAAAAACAAGAAAATGTACATTTATTCTTGTATTGTGCATAAAAATGCTTTCTTAAGAAAGATGTATAAAGAGAACGATAATTTATTAAGCATTCTATGCAAAATGATTTTGAAACAATATGTTTTCATTCTAAATCAAGATTAATTTACTTTAATGTCTTTATTAGGAGACTGTAAAATACTTTAAAGTATCTTTGCTAATAATCCATATAATTGTCAATTTTCCTGATTAAAAAATTGTATTCTTAAAACCTCAGGTTGTATTATAGGAAGAGTACAACAAAGAGGATTATCAGATGAGATTACACAAATTAGTGCTGATTTGGAAAACAATTAATTAAAATAAGCAATGAATTTTCTTTGGAAATTGCTAATATTGTTCAGCAATGTGCCTTGAAGTTGAGTAATTATTACTTTACAGTATAAAGCTTCATTGCACTGAAGTTTATTTTATGGCCTCAGTGTCTTATAGTTTATAAAACACTATCATATTTGAATGCAAAAATACTGTGAAAGAGGAGTACTGTCAAACAAACAAACAAGAAACAAAGAACCACAGTCTGTAAAGAAATATGTGAAATAATGCTGCTTTTGCTGATTTCCAATCAGTCCATGGATTTGAGAAAGAGTAGGTAGACAGTAATCTGAGATAGGTTTTATTTTGATGTTAAGATGTGGCACTACTAAGCTCATTCTTTTTCTTCTTTGGGGAAAAACATACTTGACAGAGCAAACATGAAGAGTGGATGGCTTTCTGCTCTTGGCCAAAGTGGCATTCTGACTGTCTCACTTCCTTTAGGAAGACTGGGTCTACCATTTCAATCTGAGTTCATGTAGTCTCTGTCAAGGGTGACTGCTGCCTCTTTGTGGCAGAATGCCATGGCAATTGTTCCTTAAACAGGAAGTTTTCAAACAGTCCTTAATATTGCCCAGTCCTTGATATTGTCTAGATGAGACAGGACAGAGGAACAGTAATAGCAACGAAGTGCTTGGTTTTTTAAGTTTCAAATAGAGTCAAATATTTTCTCCCATTAAATGGCTCTCCTAAATTCACTGGCAAGCCTTAATCGAAGGTGGACAGCGAATATCCACAAACATCTCAAACATTTATGACATCTGCCAACTTTAGATAAGGTTTATGTCAGAATTAATGAACAATTTCATACAAATTAAAATACGGAAGGACTCAGACTGTATAAAATAGCATGAATATGACAAAATATAAAACTCTACAAGAGAAATGAAAATATAACTTATTACTTACCATGATCTGTATACTACAATTAGACTCCAGTGAGAAAATATATAATTAAAATACCATTAATAAACATAATTGACATATTCAGAAAAAAACATACTTCTCTGAATCAATGAAGGAAAAAAATTATGTAAGTGTACACATTAATGGACATATATTGAAATTTTTGTAATCAGGGAAACTTAGTGTTCCTAGGAAGAAAAGGGCTGCTAGTTCCTAAATTCTTAATAAGGAGGTCCCACCATCTCCCGGAATCATTACTTAAATCCCTCAAAGTTGACATAGTTATCAAGTGTTTATTCAGAAACTATTTAAAAAATTACATGTGCTGGGATACATATGAGACTGTAACAATAGTAGCTCCATCTTACAGAGATCCTGTTTGTCCTCAGCATCTGCCCAGAAGGATAAAGACATTGGACAGACTTGTACAGCCCATCATTTGGACTTCGGAGGTGCAAGGACACGCGGAACTGTACAAATGCAATTGGGTTTGGTTACACAATCAAAAATCGGCTACAATAGTAGTCAAATCAATACATCATTTTGGTTCACTAATAAAAATAATTTTCAACCTTCTCTGATACATCCAAAAACTTCCACACGTTTCTCAATCGAACTACCCAACTAATTACTCCACCTTTTCCCTTTTCTACAGCAGGTTACAAACAGCTTCATTTTTTAGTTTACTATTTTTTGAATGGCGAGTCCCATTGGGTGGGTTTCATAGATTTTTAAAGATTTTTGACATTTAGTGCTCCACATCTTTAAATATTTAATAGGCCTTTCTGATATTCCTCTGGTTTTGGAAATGCAGCTCGTAGTGCAGTGCAACAACACCTCTGAGAAAATCATAGGCTAAATAGTGAAGGAAAGAGGAATGCTAAATGTGCGTATAAAAATAGGTGCTACAATAAAATATTTGTATATTTCATCAATAACTTATTTTGACTAATCAATTATGGATCATATAGCTCTGTAATTTTAATGATTTGTCCACATCTGTAGTGAGTCTTTCTGGATCACAAGACTTTTTTTTTTAATTCAAATGTCCAGAATGCATACAAACCCATTCTTTAAAAACAAAGGAAAAGATTAGGAAGGAAGGTGAGAAGGGGAAGGGAGAGGGGAAGGGAGAGAGAAGAAACTTCCTATTAAAGTTGGGGTGTGCTAATCTCTCAACCAATGCCAAGGCTCTAAGGACAAGAAGGACATGAGAAGAGGAGCAAAAGGATGAGTAGAATCTAAGCTGCTTCCACCCCCAACCCTTCTTAGCACTTCAGAGCACTGCAAAAAGGGACCGCAACCTGTTGAAGGTCACCCTGGAAGCAAATCGCCCTCCCCAAAGCCCTTCTCTCTTCCCCCACAAACAAGAAGAGAAAGTGATGTGCCTAGTTTACATAAATGTTTCCCGCGTGTAAAATTAAAAGTAAATTGCACACCCTTTCAGTTAGCTTCCACCGAAGCTGAGAATCCCGTGCCAAGGCACTTCACCCTAAATGTTGAAACGACACAATTAATCAAATGTGTTCACCAAATGTGTCTGCTTGCTTCTTGTTTCAAACGAAAAAGCTCCAACGGAGTTTCTTTGTTTTTAGAACTGACTGAATGTGGTCTGTTTTTCCAGCACTTCGAGGTAATCCGGCTCAACATTTAGTTTTGCTTTTAACTCCAGATACTCATTCCGGTTCGGTTCTACAAAGACAGCACCGGGAGGGCTGTAGAGCACCGGTTCCCGTAGCCTGCTGTCCCCTGCCCCCGGGTGTAAATACTGATGGGGGCGTCGCAGGTCATAGTTTGGGGAGAAAGTGTAAGCAGCCGAGCTGCATGGGAATTTGGGGTATTCCGGGAGGCTGCTGCCGGCAGGGCTAGTGGAGCAGTGTTTGTCTGGCTCTAAAATGCCCCTGTAAAAGCGATCAGCGTCCTGCACAGGCGACAGTAGGTCCTCTCGGGGCTCGATGGTGCTG
>LOEQ01005681.1:38002-85816 GCA_001685075.1 Bramus lutescens
GTAGATGGCAGCCGAGGGCGAAGGCGGCCCTGGGCTCTGGAGGCGCAGTCATAGCCCCCTTCCATGTCACATTCGTGGAGGCAGAGGAGTCTTGGACCATGTGCGCAATTCGAGCGTAGGAGTGTGCAATCGTCTTCTTGGAAAGGGAGGACTGGAAAGAACACTGACAGTGCTAGACTTGGTGGCGACCAGGGATCAGATGATTCCTACCGGTTGCTGTTGCCCAGATGCCTCTGCCCTTTAGAGGAGTGTCCATACTGAAGCTTCCAGTGGCTCCAGTAAAGGACCCTGGAGGGAGCGGCTCGTCCTAGCTATAGAGAATGCGTTATTTTTATCTTTATCTTTTTAAAGACTCACGTTTTATACGTATGTCGGAGTGGTTCTCCAGGGAGCAAGCGAATACACTAAGCCAACTAGAGAGCTGGAAACAACTGAAATAGAGGAAGTGTCTGTTGAAAGCGAGTTTCTGGAAGCGTCACCTGCTGAACTCCTCCTGATCACCTCTATGTAAGTATGAGCCGCTTCTTCCAGGAAACCACACAACTTCCTCCTCTGAAAGGGGTCTGTGTGTTCATAAGATGTGTTTTACGTTTTGGAAATGTTAGGCCCTCAGTCTTCAAAAGAAGCATACGGAAGTTGTTTAGAGTTAGTGACCAAGGGCAGGCTGCTCTCAAGCTTCATGCTGTCATAGATGGGTAGGTACTTTTGCCATGCAAACGTATTTTCCTCTCCCTATTCTGAAATTATGCTTTAAACATAAATAAATTTCTCTAAGTTTAATTTAGGGTATAGTATTTGTGGTCATCCTCTGATTAAACATGTGGTTGATAATAATAGGTTTCAGGGGCAGTTTTTATGTGGATGTGTCTCAAACAGCTCTTCACAGCCTCCATATGTGTTGAATTTTATGGGCTTATATAGAAGCAGTGAATTATTTAAACCTCCTCTTAAAACGTGCAATGCTTTCAAAATTTCATCTAAATAAATATGCTGAGTATATATTTTTAACTAAGCCATGAACACTTTGAAATAGTTTTGTGTATTTTATGTAGGTTGGAAACTCTACAAGGGAGAAAGAAGTGACACAGTCTGTGATGTCAGACAATGAAAAGCTGAGAAGTGTAACATTTGCATACTTTTCATAGCTACTGGCCTCAGGTATACAACAAAATTTACTTTAAAAACAATAGTTGCTATATTAATATTAAGTTATTTATCCTATAATCTGAGGTCAGTGTATGAAACTTCTTTTAAGGTAAAAAATCACCTTCATATTTTTAAGTTGTGAATAATTATGTTTACAAGTGTATTCACCTACAGAATGAAAATACTGAGCCCTCTCAGTAACCTAATATTTAATGATTACTAACTCAAAAAAAGTTTTGATAAGTTGCAGAATGACTTAGCTATTAGACTTCTCAGGATATCGGTTTTATAGTATTATTGTTTGACACCTCCACATTTCACTCAGTATAAACAAGGGTTTATATGCTCTATATTGTACTATTTTATTTTTAATAGTGTCCCATTTAAAACACATTTTGTTAAATGTAGAAGTATCAAGCACATTTTGAACTTGCTCAACTAACAGTGTCACATGAAATATTTACACCCACATTACAGATTTCCTTGTATGGTTCAAAAAACAAAACAAAACCACCCAAAGCCAAAGCTGTCTAGCACTAATTCATGTCACAGAATTGCCATGGGAGCCCCTGTCACTTTCACCACTAGGTGTCCCTGTAAACTGCTCTACTGGGAAGTGGATTTTGAATAATTCTGGGACACAGAAACTAGAAAACACTGCAGTAGGAACACCACCACAGAAATATAGCGGTGTTTCATCTGTAATGCATAGACATCCTTTGACTTGCGTCTTCACTATTCCCTAGGAAATAGAGAAACGGACTATATACAGAAGAAATTAGAACCAAGACTTCCATCCACATGATCAAACATATTTGTTTCATCTGTACTAATCAACAGACAGTCGCATGATATTCATGCATGCTTTCACACAATACTTACGTGAACACAAAGGACCATTTAGAAACATCTGGATGCTGAAAACGTAAACTAGTGATCATAAAGCTATTCCCAGAATTAAGGTTTAAAATTCTAAGTTCAACATTATTTATCTCAGTTGAGTGTAAAAAACTGAGGACACTTGACCAAATGTTTGTGAACATAAGAATACCATGATAGGCCATGAAATACCACCTGTCAGAAGGACATGCCACGAACAGATATATGAATTAGTAACAGCACATTAAAATTTAAAATCACATTAAAATACCAACTTGTGCTTTAAAGTGGAACGCATACTTTCCCGGACTTTAAATTTATGATTCTAATTATTACATTCAATTTTTAATGGTCTATGGATGCTCTGCAACAATTTTACAGTAAATTAACTTTTTAAACATTTTAATTGTGTTACCAGTGGGTTGTTTCTTCAACATGTCAAAAGGCTTAGTTAAGAATTATAGATCGTTTTGAAGCAACCTAACAGGAATTATAAATGAGGAAATTCCTCAGTAATAACAGTGACATGTTATGACCATTGATCAACATCACTGAACTCTAAAGCTATTAGGACTTCCCGTTATTTTGGTTAGATTAGATGGTGAATTGTGAGTAAGCAGGCTAACACTACGTTTCAGACATCCCCAAAACTAGATTTACTGTTATGTTTGTGACAGTAATGAATAAGAATTCTCTACCATTCTTTCATTTAACTATTCTAAATTAAAATATATCTTTCCTAAGGCTTTGATGTCAAAGCTAAGTATATTAAAGACTTTGAAAATAAACACTTCCTTGTATTGAGAAAACTGAGTAATCATTTTTGGTCATTTTTTGCTACAGTTGGTAGAATAAATAACACCAAAGTAATTTTTTTCTAGTCTGTTGCAGTTGAAATTGCAACAAAGATAGTATCACACATATTTGTAAAACCACCATTGAAAAACAGTGTATTAATATCAATGAGATTATGTATTCACCTATGGACATTAATTTGCAATCTAAGAAAATGCTTTCCAAAGCATAAAAAATACATCTGAAATATCAGATTTTCATTACTTCATATATATCACTGTAACTATACTAGGCGATTTTATTTGTTTTGGGTAATTTTTGTGGGTTCATCACATGCATCTTCTTTGAATGAACCATTCATTTTGTCTATGAAATTTTAACATACATTCAATGTTTAATCAATTACCTTTCAGAAAGTATTCTCTCAAAGTAGAAATGTACAAATATGGTAGCATTGTAAAAATGTTCAATTTTGATATCAGAGGGTAAACTGTGTAACAAGGTGGTTTCATAAGAACATTGCTAAGAACAAGCTAAATACAAAGTTGGTAAGCATTCATCTATGCTTTGAAATACTGTGCACCCTTAAATACTAGTGTGTCCAGGAATACTGTTCTGTCATTATTTGTGTGGATGCCAATATAGCATCACACATTTTTGCATAAAGAAAAGAAAGGAGTAGGGAAAGGCAGAATGAGATGAGGACAGAGGCAGGGAAAGAGGAGAAATATTTTTTTTGAAAGATAAACATGTACAAATCTAGTAATAATCATTACCCCTCAGAAGAAGACTGGAACTCTTGAAAATAAGAAACACGGCTGGTTTTGTATTTAACCTTTACTCTAAGTTTTATCACAGAAAATTTCAATCTATATCCTCATTTATAAAATGAAATTTAGAACATCAATATAGACTTGAAAAGTAGCAAAATTTAGAATAAGTCTGAGACTTATGATGAAGAGTTATGAATCAATTCTCAAAATTAGTCTTTAGCCACAAGTTCTGAAATAAATTTTATGTTGCTTATAAATGATAATATTAACACAGACTCTGGATAGTTTTCAAAATGAGTTACAATTAATTGGTTGAGACATTTCTCCTAGCAACTCATATTTGTGGGTTTCATTTTTGGCTACCAATATCAACTAACAGAATGTCACCTAACAGAACCTGGTTTTCCTCACGTTGAGTGGTCAGAACCATTCTGTTCAGCAGAGCATTGGTTTCATTTTATTGTCTTGGGTATGAAGGAAAAGATCAAAATGAGTCTGAAGAGTGGCTAAGTGAACAGACTTTTCATTGTGAGCTTTCACTCTTCCCTGTTATCTGCATGAAGATGAGAACTATGCATTGGTGGCATATCTAACTACACAACCTCTCAACAGACACAGTTAACACAAAGGCCACTGCCATCTGGCTTCTTCTGGCTTGGAAACCTGTGCATAGTCTTGGAGAGGGCTGCTTTAGATCGTAGTTAGCTTGGGCCTTTAGGTCTATCTCTGCTAGTACAGCGACAATTCCTGTGGATAATATTGCTTAGTTCTCTACTCCTGTAGTTGTGTTTAGAAAACAAGTCCAATAAGACAGGTATCAGGGTTTGTCTGATTTTCCATTCTCCTTTTTTTCCATGAAACACAACAATTTTTCTAAAACCCAACTGTATCATGAAAATTTCAGATTTACTTCCTATACGAGAATATATAAATTGATATGCTATAATCAAATGTTACTTAGGACTCTTCGTTCACTAAAATATTCCCAATGTTTTATTGCCCCAAAGTAATCAGGTATTTCCAAGCAATGATACATTGACTTGTACTTCCTTTTCATCTAACAACCTATCCACTAGGCCTTTACATATAATTACAGAAACTTCACTGCAAGTTTTTGGTTGATTAAAGGAATCATCCTTGTTTTTCAAGCCAATGCTGAAGACTTAGGCATCTATACATTCATTTTCATCATCTGTTCATTGGTTTAGCCCTTTTTGTTTCTTGATTTATCATTTTTATTTTCTTTGAGAAAAGAATATCATTCCTTATTGTCATGAGAACAGTGTTGTTTACTTTCTATGGCAAGAAAGTAAGAAAATTAATTCCAGGAAACTTTCTACACAGAAAGTTTTACTTGTCTATGAGTTTGTTCACTCAAGAAATGTTGAGCTCATTCACAGAATGTAAAGCCTCTCTCTTACATTTAAGATGAAAACTACTTGATTCATTTAATGAAATTCCAATGATATGATCATAGAGATACGTGCCCTTCTGTTGATCTATATTTTATCATAAAAATCACAGTGTATGGTATATAATGGTAACATTGTATGAGATTATATTTTAATAATGGTTGACAAGATCACCATAGACACATTATAGCTTTAGAGCAATCGAATTGTGGGGAACACACTGTTACTTGGATTTAGCCCATTAAAATTTAAACAGCCATGTGCAACTAATAGCTCCATATTAGACACTGTAAGGTTAGAATATAAATTCCTAAAAGACCCAGACTCTGCTTCTTGTAGAATTTCTGGGATACCTTGAAAATTCAATCAAATTTGAGCAGCTGTACTCATAAGTAATGTTGATGATAATGATTCCTACAATAAATAAGGACAATTACAACCCATATTTGGCAAGGGACCTGGTCTGTATTCTATTGAGGGTCTCCTCAATTCATCCAAATCACCATTGCTCAAGGCTCTTACCGTTCATTAAAGAGCTCAGAGAATTTTTCTGGCATCTCAAATTTCCTCATTATAATCCCCTTTTTGCTCCTGTATGCAAGAAAAGGAAGATTGGTTTAAATCAATAAATTATCATTAGACAATAGCTTTCTTTTCATGCTGATAAAGTTCTTTACAAAGTTCTTATGTTCTTGCTCTAGGCTGTGGTATTAGCAGGTTTGAAGAAATGAAAGTTTCTCAGGGGTATTATGGTTTCGTCAATATCTAGAATTATTTCTGTGTATAAAGGTATCAGTATAATAGTCAGTAGGAACAGCTTTTGAACATTTCCATTTCATCTATTTTATTTCATTGCCTTTTGAAGGACCTCATTTTTCAACTTTAGTCGTGTGTGTGTATGCGTTTCTGTATGTGGTTGTGTGTTTAAATGCAGTGGCTGTGGAGGATGAAGAGGATTAATAGATCCCTTGGAACTGAAGTTACAGATGACAATAAGGCCTCTTCTAATTGTTGGATAGCTTGTAACTACTGTGTCACCTCTGCAGTTCCTTGTTTTATCTCTAGGTATATGTTTATGTTTCCGTGCCTGTATGTATGCACTGGCACAACTATTATACCTGTGTCTGTTTTAGATGCGGTCTCCAACTGCTGTCCACCTTATTTTTTTTTTGAGATATGATAGTTCTTTTGACCTGGAAGTCATCAACTTGTATGAGGCTCCTCCCTGCCGCTGTGGAACTGCATTGCCACGCACAGATGGCTTTGACACAACTGGACTAATGTCCTCATGCTTGCACTGCACTCTCTTTACCAACAAAGCCAATGCAGCCCTGCATTTCACCCATTAAAAAATGAACTTTAGCTGGTGATGTTTTCGACTATTGAGTAGGCAGAGTTTGAACAGCAAATTATAATTAATTCATTAATGGAATGATTTGAAATGATTTTTGATTTCTCTGAAAAGCTGGGTAAGTTTTCCTTAAGCAAAGTCATTTTCAAGTGCTTCAAAGTTGTAATAAATCACGGAATCAATCTCTGCCACAACAAATTATTGTAATTTAATAAAATCAAATTAGTTTGTCATAAGTTTATCTACAGTTTTACACAAATGAATAACAGTTTTAATAAAATTAAAATCAGAAAGGTAATTAATTTTTTGAGGGCTTAAGTTAAAAATAAAAATGAAGTCATTCTCAGAAGTCACAAAAAATAACAATTAATAAAAAAAAAGAGGCCACATATTTGAAAGAGAGCAATGTTTGAAGTGTTTGAAGGGAGGAAAGGGAAGAGGGAATAATCTAACTAGACTACAGTCACAGAAAGTTATAATTTAAAATGCATGGATAAATAACATCAGGAAACTAAAAAAAGTACAAAAATAATGAAAGATTAAAGAAAGAAACCTTTCACTCAAAAAAAAAACCCTCTCAATTCGGACTGTGAATTGTTCATTTGTATTCGTGAAGACACATCCCTAGGCCGTTGGTAAGGTTAACTTTTGTTTCTCTCAAAATGTTATATAACAATCATATTATTTTATCAAATGATAAATATTGCAATTCTACTTTCTTAGGAAATATAATCATTAAATTTATCATTAAAATTCTTAAATTTTATAATATGTATTAAACATATTTCTTTATTCTTTGCTGCTTGTGGGGAAATTTAACTTTTGGAAAGACAGATTTCCCAATTCAAACTTTTCATTGAAATTGCATAATGAAAATTTTATTCTGTGGTTAGAAATTACATCATCAGGCTAGGCAGTGGTAGCGTTTGCCTTTAATCCCAGCTGTTGGGAGGAAGAGGCAGGTGGATCTCTGAGTTTGAGATTAGCCTGGTCTACAGAGTAGTTCCAGGACAACAAGGGCTACCCATATAAACCTAGTCTTGAAAGACAAAAAACAACACACAAAGACACACATACTCACACACACAAATTATATTGTCAATCTAATCAAACTTCTTTTACTTTTTAATTTATTTTAGATACCAAGCGCAATTTCCCCTTCCTTCTCTCCTCACATCCTTCCTCCCTCATCCTCTGCTTGTAATCATTTTCTATTTTGTTCATTTGATTTAGATAATTTTTTTCTCATACAATTGTTCTAATGATTGAATGAAGTAATTTGGCTTATAGATGATTTTTTATTTTATTTCTTTTATTTTTGTATTTTTTGGATGTCATAAGCCTTTTTCTGGTTGAAGGTTTCTTTCTTTGCCTGCTGTAAAGCTAAGATATCTTTCTTTTTCCATATATTGTGACAGAAAATTTTGATGAGTATAGAAGTCTGAAATGGCACCTGTGGTCTTTCAAGAGCATGCAGAACTTCTGCCTATGCCTTTCTGGCTTTTAAAGCCTCCATTAGAAATACATATTATTCTAATAGTTCTGCCTTATATAAGACTCATTCTTTTTCCCTTGCAGCTTTTAATATTCTTTCTTTTTTAACATTTTATGTTGTTTTTGTTCTATGTCATGTTAAAATTCTTTTCTGGACTCTTCTATTTAGTCTTGTGCTTCTTGTATCTTGATATGGCACCTCCTTCATTAGATTAGGGGAATTTTATTTTGTTGAAAGTATTTTCTATGCCTTTGACCTGGAACCCTTCCTCTACTCTTATTATTCTTAGATTTGTTCTTGACATGGCTCCCCAGATTTTCTCTATGTTTTGTATCAGAAAACTTTTGTTTTTATATTTAAAATCATGTGGGGTTGATGAATCCATTTATTCCATCAGTGTGTCATGTTCTTTCCTATCTGGTATTGTGTTTGAGAGTTTCCACTATTTTCTATTTCTGCTTTACCTCAGTTTGGGTTTCTTTATTGACCATTTCCTAATTCGTGTCTTGAAATCGTTTTCTTCATGTCATTCCATTCTGTGAGTTTTTCAGAGGTTTCCTTAATGAATTTATTTACATTACTCTTTATGGTCCTTGAACATATCCATCATAGCTATTTTGAAATCCTTGTTATGTATTTGAGCTATATAGTATTTCTCAGGTTCTACTGCACCAGGGTTGCTGAACTCTAATAAACACACATTGTTCCAAATGCTATTGATTGTATTTCTAAGCTGTTGATATCTGGTTCTGTCTTTGCTTTGTGTGTTTTACATCCTTTGGTTTCTGTTGCTGTCTCTGGATCTTAGGAACCCATGGTGTCTGAGGATTCCTTGGTAGTGGGTGCTGCTGAGTCTCTGCAGCTGTGCTCTTTGGAATCTGAAATGGAACTTGCTTCTAGGTCTTAGGAGTTGGCAGGAAGAAATGGGGATGAGTTAGAAGCATGGGTGAATGAGAGTATCCATAGGAAAAAGGAAAACTCGGTCTGCTGTGGGGAATCTTTGGAGTCCCCGGGGAATGGTGGAAGAGAGGGAAGACAGGCCCCTTCAGATAGTCTGATACAAGCTAAGAAAAAGACTATGGAATTGAAATTGGAGGATGCCATGAAGAGTGAAGATCACCTACCTGGATCCCTGGCTAGCCTGGCCAGCTGGTTTCCAGAGTGTGTTCCAAAGATGATGATTTTTAAAATTTATTACCTGATTTTGCTTCCCAGGACTCACATGATAACAAGATATAAACAGAGAACCAAATTCTGCTGACTGTGTTCTGAACTCTGCATAAGTGCTAAATCCAGTACATGTGCGTGCACATGCACGTGCACACACACATACACAAACACCCACATGTAAAATATTATAACAATATCTATATTAAGGTATTTTTGCTGTGTTTGAGTTGAATAATTATTAATGTATTTTGCATTCATTAAGAATCATAGCATTATATATTATATATACCCCTCAAAATCAATGATAATATCATAAGAATTACATCTACTCTTTCATATGTAACATATGAAAATCTAAAATATAATAAAACTATTGCATGAATATTTTAGAACATGAAGGCATGAACCCAACAATTTTTGTATGGCCCTAAAAGAATCACAACTTATTGCTCTGCATTTATGTCAGTATTCCTCTCTGTAAATATTTTTGAATTGTGAAAATGGATATATTGCTAATCATTCACAGCTTATAAAACAAATTTCCATGGCCAAAGAAAGTACTTTTTCTTGTAACAAACTGTCAATAACTTCTCCAGACAAACACCTACAGATACCTGCTAGTAGTGATTAGATAAACTTTAGGTTTAAACTTTTGAAGCATAAACCAAAATCTGAAAAGAAATGAGAGGTTTGAGCATGCCTAAGAGACAGTCAAAACCTGAGAACTGCACTTGTATCACGTATTTTGCATTTCTATTCCACATGAAGAGGAGAATAAACAATATTCTGAAAGGTACAATACAGCTTATGAAAGGCATGTAAAATGAAGTTACATTGACAAGAAAGATTTTCAATTTTTAATAATGCGTCACATTTTATTTTCAGATTTTTCAGGTGAAATGATTAATTTCATGAATATGTTTACTCATATACTCTATGTTCCCACAGAGATCAAAAGATTAAAGTCATATCAAACTTTTAATTAGGTTTTGTAAAATAGCTTTGCATGGTGTTTTAATATCTGAATATATTAAAGGAGATTTAAAAAAATCTGCTTTCTGCAAGAGTTTATCCCTGTTTATTCCAAAATGGGAGGTAAGTATATTATCCCATGATTCAATATCTATTAAAATTTTTGTTATAAGTAGAGTAATGCATTACAAATATATAGATTGTTAATTTTTAATTCACTGAGTAGATCAATATGCTCTGAATGTCAAAATCTGATTCATAATATTTGGTGAATTTCTCAGATTTATTTTGCAGAGGTTTTATTTTGTGACAGCCTAATGTAAGATATTTAGAGCATCTATATTTTAATTTTAGTTTAAGAAAAAATAACAAAAGCATAGCCACTTTACACGACTTGCGGAAGTGCTAGGTCTAAAGATGAAGATAGAATGCTATATATTTATTTTATATATTTACTGATTTAATGTTATGTGATTGCATGTTTTGCCTACCTGTAGATCAGTAAACCATGTATGTGTACTGCCAAAGAAGGCTAGAGAAATTATTTTGATCTCTGTGATTGTAGCAAGTTGATGGTTACTCTCTGATAGCTGGGTGCTGAGAACTATCTCTGGGTCTTCTAGAAGAATAGATAGCGATCCTCATGCTAAACCATCTTTTCAGCACTTAAACACTAATTTAAAGAAGCAGAAAGTATGATTGGGAAACAGAGGTTAGGGCCAGATTCCTAGAAAACTGGACCAGCCTCCCACTTTTTTGACTCCCAGATCAGTATATGTGGTTCTGAATCAATGCTTAAATGAAACTAGTAATTTACTCTGAAAATCTCTGTATGGAAATAACACACTATTCTCCACAGCTCCTATGCTTTTATTGGTTAGCATTCCACATGATTTGCATATGAATATCAGATACTTAATATATTATTATCTTTGTAAGTTAAACTTGAATAACTTGAGAGTTTTTTTTTTTACATGAGGTGAGCACTAAGTTCATAAAGAAAGCAATAAATCTGTGACCATAAGCACATGTTCTCACTGGTACAAACAATATCAAGCCAAGGTTAGTTTACCATGGACAATATTTTTCTGTGATGAATGTGTCCTATAATGTAAATAATAATTCTTTCATAGCACGTGTTCTTCTTGCTATTGGACTAATCTGTACTTGTCTATTAATACAATGCAAAAAGTCTATATTTTGGATTATATTAATAAACATTATGCTTATTGTTTTAATGAATTTTATTACTCAGCAATTTCACATGTGTATACACAGTCTTATGGTTCCTCTCTGTTCCTGCTTTCTTCACCTGCCATCTCTATCAACCATACCTGCATCTCAACCTTGGAGAAAGAAACATAAGACCTGTAAGAATTTTTTCAAGAATAGGACAGTTTAAAGAAAAATTTTTGACTATTGATTGATCTTAATTCGTTGTGGATTTGTAACACCCAGTAATCCATCAGAAGCTAAATTAATGTGAGCTTTCATATATTATGAACTGTTTTTGGTACTGGAGTTAAAAATTGACACTGTTTGAAAGGAAATACTTTCATTGATTTCCACTATAGATCCGTGTATGAGGAAACATATTCAAACTACCTGTGAGACAGAACACACAGCAAGCTCTGCTTTGTTGTTTTCTGTTGATAATGTCAAATATCATGAGAAATGGTGAAATTATATGAGCTATTAAAGTGAAGTTTCAGTATAAAACATATTTTGATATGCTAAAATAAATTGTAAAGAAGCTGTTAAACTGTCTGTGGGATAAGTATGTGGTTTGACTATATTAATGTGTCTGCAACATCAAAGTCAATATTTGGATAGTAAAATGATGGATAATTTTATAGAAAATGAATGAGTCATTTTAAGCTTTCAAGGATTCAAAGTTAAATCTTATTAATTTACCACAAATATAAAGCAGTATATATGAATGTCTCAATTCTAAATATTGCCTTGATGTATTGATTATTAATTTAGATAGGATATATGCATTGACGTTATGTGATAGATAATAAAATCATGTGACTTGGTATGCTGCTTTACCAAGGGATATACAGATATCTATAGTGATTTAATTTTAGTTTTGCATTTTCTATGATTTACAGTTTCAGAAGTTATATTTTAAGCATACAAAATTTTTACATATTTAAAGAGCTACTGAATTTATTCATTGGCAATTTCAAATATGTCAAAATTCATTCTGATTATTATAGTCTTCCGTTTTGCTCTTCTGCATAACATCTCCCGCCCTTGTTTTCCAAATTCCTCTCTTCCTTTATTTCATCATGAAGATTCCATTTTGAATTCTATCATACATTTTGGAGTTACCGTTATAACTACAAACTGATTTCCAATTTCATATATAGAACATGTAAATTATTTTATAACCACAGTAAAGATATATCTTTCTTAAAGTGAAATTTTGAGAGGAATAATATAACCTCTGTGGTAAAATACAGAAATATAATATTTCTTTTTAAGGACAATATTTTAATCCTTGATATTTTACTTCATTTTACAGTTTTATTTTAGAGGAATTTGTGGTGGGATACTTTGTATGTGAAGGAAAGCTCTAGGAGAACTTAGTTCAAGCATGTGGATATGTCTTAGACTTCGTCAACAGAAGCAGAAAGTGAGCAAATGGGTGTGAAAAGTCTCCTTAGCAGGGGTGCCATATAGAGTGTTGAATGACCAGAGCACAGGACGACATACTCACTACAGATTCCATCCTGAAAACAAGAATGTTTGGACTTCAGTTTCCAACCGTACTTACCCACCATGTGATTTCAACAGTGTGTAGCTCCTTTGCTTTTAGCAACTGCATTGTAGAAGGAATGTTTCCCAGCAGCTAACAACTCACTGCCTAGAGCTGATATTGGAATTATGATTTTGCAGTATCTGTACATATTTGTGAATTTTTTTACATTATAAACTTTAATTATAGATCCTTTGCTTATATATTAGTGTTTCTGGTTTTCTTTTTATGAGTTCTCTCTCTCTCTCTCTGTCTCTCTCTGTCTCTGTGTGTGTGTGTGTGTGTGTGTGTGAATGTGTGTGTTCTCAGCATCTTTATGGTCTTCTGTACTTTCTATCTCTCTCTGTCTCTCCCTTTCTCTATTTCATTCTTTTTCTTTTTGTTTATTATCCTCTTCTGGATTGTTGGAGGTTCCAGCCCATTGTAGGTGTTACTATCTTTGGACTGGCTCTGGTCCTGGTTTCTATAAGAACATAGTCTGGGGAAAAGCATGTGGAATAAGTCAGTAAGCAGCACTCTTCCATGGCACCTGCATTAGCTCCTGCCTCCAGGTCTCTGCCTAGCTTGAATTCCTGTCCTGACATCTTCCAATGATAAATAGTGATATGAAAGTGTATGCCACATAAACATTTTTCTCCTCTGTTTGTTCTGGTCGTGGTGTTTCATCATAATAATAGTCATCCTGACTAGGACAACATGTGAGGTAAGTGCTTTGCCACTGAGCTACATCTCCAGGTTTAGTGGGCCTGGAGGGTTAGAAAGCACAGCGTCTTTAGCTCGTGCTAAGATACAGTTACATAATCCTCAAAACAGAAACACTCTTTATTACAGGTACATCTACTTCATTTAATCAATAACATGTTATTTCATTTCCTAATATTTAACATTATGTATTGCATAAATATGTAAAATGAATGCAATCTTATAACAATGTCTAATCTATATAATCAATAATATACGCACACTCTTCTAATTTTTCTTTTCCTTACCCATTATTTGATAGAAAGAAAAAGTATGCAAATTTTTTAAAAAATTGTTTTCCTAATTTATTTATTTGTTCACCCGTTTATTTTGAGACAGGGCTTCAGGGAGCCCAGGCTGAAATTCACTACATAGCTAGGAAAGACTTGAGCTTCTGATTCTCCAGCCTTTTTCTCCTGAGTGTTGGGAGTATAGCCTCGGACCTTGAACGTGGATTGGTTAGTCTCGAGAACTGAGAAAGGGCTTGTTCTCATTTGGGTGATTCATCATTGCACTTGGAAGCACAAGAGACACTTTTCCCATTACACTTTTCCAGAAACTGGCCAAAGGTGTTATTTTGTGTCTTTTCTGCCTACCACTTACTTTGCTCTAACTTACATGTAAATTACATGTAGTTGTGCATTTAAGGAAAGCCACGTCTTTGTTTTTAAAAGACTTAGAATCATCTAACTTGGGACTCATATTGGACATCACAATGCCCATTGACAGTTGTTCATCTAGTCACAAGTGTAGGAAAAAAGAGAGAATTTTAGCTTGCATTTTAAAAGCAATTTGTGCATTATGCTGCAGAGACACATAATATTGTTGAAGTTGTATTGAACTTTTCACAACTAATTTATACAGCTATAGTATAGAAGTTTATTAGGAAGTCCTGTAAATTTATGGGTAGTTAATTGATAGTAAATTATGTGAGCATACATGAGTGTGTGAACTCCTGAAGTGAAAGCCATCAACATTCAGAATTACACACCGAAGATCTCCATTCTGATTTGTTTTCTTTCTTAATCACACTACCCATCTTTTTTCTTGTTTTCAAAATCACCCACCACCACGTCCATGTCTGTCCCCCTGCTTCATCAATCCCCAACTATACCTTTGGTGCTCAATTAACCCATTCACCTCCATTTCTATCACCTCCATCTCTGTCAACTCTGCTTCCATTTCCGTCTTTTCAAATCTATCATTCATCAGTCTAGGCCCCTAGAAGAGTAGCAAGCTGGCAGACAGTGATTAGACAACGTTGCTTACTGTGTAAGCAAATGTGTATTTTTAATGGGGTAAAAATATGCATGTCTGTAAGTTAAAATTAGCATGAAAATTGACATTCAAAACTCCAAAGGAAAGAATCCCACATTTTCACACAATTTGCTTCTTTTCTGAAATACCTTCTACTGAATCATTAAATTTTCTTTAATTATCTTTCAATTTAAATTGAGGTAAATTTTCCTGGAAAGTCTCTCATACTTTCATGGATTTCTATTTTTTTTTTTAGTACAAACACCTTTCTTTAAATTGAACCCAATATAATTTTGTTATCAAACCAATGTGGTATCTATGAACCACTTATAAAATATGCTTACAAACACTTTAACATAAATTTTATATTGTCTTTTTTTCTTTTTGAGCCTGAATATCCTTCCATTTTTCCTGACATTCATGCTGACACCATGTGTATTATACTTGTTTGTTGTTGGTATGATTATACTAGAACGAAAGTATAAGTTGAAATTTATCTTTCATAAATTTTTTTCTGTGATTATAAGTCTTAATTTTTAAAATTTATTTCTTATTGATTTTTATTGAGCTCTACATTTTTTACATTTTTCTCTGCTCCCCTCTCTGGCTCTTCCCTCCCCCTTCAAACCTCCCCCAAGGTCCCATGCTCCCAATTTACTCAGGAGATCTTTTTTTTATTTTTTCTTTCTTCTTCTTTTTTTAGCTTACGAGAAACTTTGCATTCTTCCGTGGTGGCACATACTCAAACACATTTTTTGGTTTTTCAGGCCTCATAGTAATATAAGAACCATGAACATAAAGCTTAAGTCAGAAGACAAATCACCAGAAGACAAATCCAGTTTAAATGTACTTAGAGCAGGTTTAGAAAAAGTTCAGTTAATGTTACATTGGGAATTCATGATATTTACAATCAAATAATATATATTTTGCTAGTTGTTTAAAAGACAACATCAGACTGAAAAATGTTGATTTTTTTTTCTGTTGATGGCGCCAAGATTCAAACTTTCTACGTATTCCAGCCTTCAAGCCTTCCCAGTGTTCAGTATTAACCATTTATTATTTATGTTCCAGTTTCTCTTTCTAATTACATGTAACAAATGATCATACACTAGAAATTCTCCATAAGAAAAAGTCATAAGAGAGTCATAATAGGAAACACAACACTTTTAGAATTAATGATTTGGCAAATATTGGAGTATTTGTTTCTGCTAATTATGGTAAAGGCCCTCGCGACTGCACATTCTCGAATAAGTGAATTCTTAGCATCAGCTTATCCATCATGTAAAGCTTCTTCTATAATCCTGGTAAACATATCAGTAGAATTTTATAGATTTAGCAGGATATGTGTGTGTGTGTGTATGTGTGTGTATCCTTATACAGATGTACATATAAATAGTGTTCGTGATTGTGTAAGAGCAAGGAAGGAAAAACAAATGGTAAGATTTGGAGGGAGGAATGATGCAGGAGAAATAATGTAATTATTTTATAATGTCAAATGAGAAATTTAAAAAACAGCATTTTTGAGGTTAAAATCAAATGATAGAAGACATTGAGAATTTGTTATCTTAAAATTAAAAGGCATTAGTTATTATAAAAATGACTCAAAATAGCAACTTTCCCTTATCTTGCTTGGGTTGAATTCAATTTTCTCATAGCTTTAAATGTTATGTGAAATTGTGTATTTGTGCAATTATAAGGATCTGTTGTCTCAGTTTATCTCTATGATTTTTGGTCAAAAATTTTTAGCTCAAAGTGTATATTTAAAATACAAAATGTATACAAATATTGCATTTCCAAACAAACACCAACACTTCTTTGCAAACTCTTGAGATTTTTGACTAAGAAAACAATCAAGTAGGGAAAATTGAAGAATTTTGTTTTCATGTTTATATACATTACTAACAACCTCAATCACAATTCTTCCCTAAGACAGTCAGGAAAAATCCATGTGATTTTGCTATATTAGTCTGTTATGTCTTTCATAAATAAACATTCATTGCTTAAGAATATATTTCACAACATAGGTCCCATTAAGACTCCTGAGTAAACTGGGAACATGAGGACCTTGGGAGAAGGTTGAAGGAGAGGGGAGAGGCAGGGAAGGTAGCAGAGAAAAATGTAGAGCTCAATAAAAATAAAAAAGACTTGCATTAAATTGTGTTTTATCAATACAGCAATTCTGTAATGATATGAAATAAATATTCTGAAAACTGATATATTCAAATAATTTTTATAACTTTTCAGCTTTTTATCTATGATTGTTTTTCTATTCAAAGTACTTTTATGCAAGATCTGATACTGATTTTATTGCATCTAATGTCACCAGAATAAATAATAGATTCAAGTGGCAACTTTGCTTACTCCATTATGTATTTATTGATTCAGAACAGTTTGTTTTGTTGCTTTAGATCTAAAAGTAATATAAAAGTGAAATCTGAAAAAGCCATTAAATAATGAAATTGGAAAAAACATTTTAGGATAACTTTATAACTTTAATAAGAGTTCTGATTTAACATGATTGGCACACAAAATGTTTTCACACTCCCATATTAAATATCATAAGAGTTCTGCTAGAATTTAAGTAATAAAAATGACAACAAGTTTGCATTTCTATATACGTACATAGCTAGACCTCTTGAGCATTCTTGGACAACAGCAATGAATGTGAGTGAAAAGAAGACAGACCTTTCTCACAACTTATCTTGATCTTATACCTTATATTATAGAGTAGTTTGTGATAAAAGTTCTACAGCTACATTCTGAAGACATAAAACAGTCTTTGTTCTTGTCAATAGAAGGGGAAATTAAAAGTAAACATTTTAACAGTGGAAAAAAAGTAAAGTAGGACATGTAAATGTGGATGATTGACATTTGATCAGTGAAAAAAAACTGTTCAACATTGTGATTGATTTCTAAGAGAGGTAGAATGAGCCTCTACCAGAGATGATTCCCCTGATGGATTATTTGTATCAAAATGGTTATCCCTGAAATCATAAACACACATGCAACAACATTGGAGTCACATGATTTTATGTATATATTCATGTGCATGGATACATATGTAACAATAATATCAAAAATTTTGCTGTCAGTTTGAGAGATAGTGGGAGCAGAGACATGGGAGGGGCCAAGAGGATGTGATAGAAGTTGGAAGGAGTAGAACAAGGAAGTGATATAATTATATTTTAATTAATATTTTTAAATTAATGTAGAAGCCAGTCCCAGTGAATCCATTCTGCACTTAAGGCTCCAGGAAGAAAGCAAGGAGCCAGAAGATCAAGTAATTTTTGTGAGATTGTGTCTCCTAGTAACACCAGAAGCTATACCCATGCATTCTGACCAATGTGACTGTCTAAAGTTAGCTGAACATGAATTCCACTAATAAAAAGTCCACAAGATCTCACCCTCAACAAAGAACTATATACAGTTGAGTAAACTTGGAGTGGGAAATTGGGAAACACCAATTGTCCAGTGCCAACTCTTCCCCTGAAAACATACATATAAGTGATTTTATACAGAATCAACAGGTTATATTTTAGAATATGTATTTACATATAAATACATACATGCATGAAATAATAGTCAATGAGAAAAGAGGTATTGAATTTGAAGATAATCAAAGATAATTATTTATGAGGGCTTAAAGATGGAAACATTATTAAATTAAAATATCAAAAACAAACTGAAATAATAACAAAAATAAATTTTAACTTCCGTGTAAATAATTGTCTGCCCCAAGGAGTCTGATATTCTTTAAAAAAAAATGGTTTCATGTGTATTCTCTTGACTTATGACTTACTGAACCAAAATAATCTTAAATTCATTCTAAAACATAGTCTTTTCTTCATTTTTTACGAATCAAGTAAAATTGAAAGCCAACAGTTTACACATGACATGAACTTTTCCAGTCTGAATTTTCTCGTAATTATAACAAACTTTCAGCAACTTGCTATCTACCCAGTTTACCATCTGTGGTAATGGATGTGTCCCACCACAGGCACACCCTGAGTGAACTGGCTGGCAGTGCACCTTCACATCAGAGGATAAAACTCACACTATAAATTTTAGGGATTTTTTACATATCTTCAAATATTTTTTTATTGAAAATACATTCTTTTCTCACATAATAGATGCTAATTACAGCGTCCCCTTTCTCTACTTCTCCCAGTTTCTCCCTTCCTTCTCTCCCATCCTGATCTACTCTGTTTCGGTGTCTCTTTAGTAAACAGGTTTCTAAGGGATAATAAGAAAATAAAATAATATAACAAGATAAAATAAAAACTAACACACCAGAATTAAAGAAAACAAGCAAGCAAGAGGGAAAAAGAAGCCCAAGGCCAAAGAATCAGAGTCACTCATATACATACTCAGGAATCCCATTAAAATATGAAACTGGAAGCCATGATACATGAAGAGGACCTGTTGCAGACCAGTGCATGCCTTGTGCATGCTGCCGTAGTCTCTGTGAGTTCATGATGATTTATAAGACTTTGTTTCCTTGGTGTCCTCCATCCCCTCTGTCTATTATACTCTTCCTGTCTCCTCTTCATCAGGGTTCCCTGAGTCCAAAGGATAGAAATTTGAAGGAGACATCCCATTGCTGGCTAAGGGCTGAACATATTCTACTAGAGATTAATGTAAACCTCACCCTTTCCTTATTGCAAATGGAGAACATTTCAGAAAATCACAACTGGACACGGTACAGATATCAAGGGTCACAGTGACATTATGATTACCTTTAACAAAAACATTATCTTTAACACAACTGGCTCACCTCACAATTAGGGAACATCTTGGAACAGGGGACAGAAATATTATAAGAGCCAGAAAACCAAGGAGTCTTTCTGGCTATAAATGTCTTTCATAAATGGCTGTGCATCTAAAGACTGAACAATCACATCAAATTGGCATGCTAATAAGATAGGGGGAAATACCAGAGATAAAGCCTGACACCTAGACATAAAATTATAGTTACCTGATAACTGACAAAAGAAGATGAATTTTCCTCTCCAGGTGTATACCCCTAGTTGGTTATGTAGTCAGACATGAAACCATGTAAATATAAACAACCAAAATGGACTCAACAGCTTGTATTTGTGTGTGTGTGTGTGTGTGTGTGTGTGTGAAAGTGGCCATTAATTTTAAAAAGAGATGGGGAAACAAGGAAAGGTTTGGAGGGAGAAAAGAGAAGAAGGGTTATGTAATCCCATTTTTTAAAAAAATAGATTAAATATATGGTTAGAGTAAAAATTTTATGTGATCATTATCATTCCACATTTTTAAATGATATTTGTTAAGATTTTTAAGTCAAAATTTTCAACACTGATAGATTATGTCCTTCAATAATATTCAAACCATTCTAACTTATGCTTTGATCATCTGAACATTCAATTGGCAAATTACTTTGAAATAAATAATAAGCATATTTATTTATTGACATATAGTTCAGCCAAGACTCTAAGATACTCATTTAAGTAAAATATTGTTTTGTTATTAAAAACTCAGTAGTGATTCTTTAATGTTACTTATTGACCAAAGGTCAAACATTGCTGATTATTTTACAGTTTTCATTGTTGTGTTATTAGAAAAGAAATGAACAATGTCTGCATGTTTCAATCCATGGGTAAATTGATGTGCTTTTAAAAAAAATAGCATTTGCTGTGATTTTTGTCATAGATCTCTCTCTATTTATCTTTTTTTGGCTTTTTCTTTCTCTCTTTCTTTTACTTGCAAAGCATCTAAGAAAATCTTTACATTGCTCTCTGCTCTTGGTTTGCTCTGGTTAACAGGTAGTCTGGTTTAGGTTACTTGGCTCCTTGCATTGTTTCTAAACTGGCTAGTGAAATTGAAAGACAACTAGAGGCATTTGCAAAAGTCTCTTCTGACTGTGTATTCATTATGTGACAAATAGACAGGTTCTTACTTAGATAAACCACTGTAAGATATCAGAATAGTTATAATCTTTTCCCTACATTAAGAGCAAGTTTATAAAAATATGTAGTCAATTATGCCTTGTGATAATAAGTTTCCCTGGACTGTTTGGTTTAGATGGAATCTGACTGGTGCTATTCAGAACTGCCACAGCAATCCGAGTCTCCTTAAACCAGTACTGAAATCCCACATTCAGGTTTCTTTTTGTCATTACTTTTAGTAAATGTTCCTGTAATGGAGTAATGAATTGTGATGCATTATCTCACTCATTTGATATTATCAGATTTCCTCTTTTAGATTTCCTGTGGTGAAATTATTCATTAGTTGAATAGTCATCCTAAAAGTTGATTCTCCTAAATCTTCTTAATTGCATGACATTTTAATGTATCCTTGGTAACCTGGGTGTTCAGAAAGACAGAATACCTACTGAATGTACTTATGACCTTTGCTTTCCTATCAAGTGAACGTCATTAAAAATTTACTCCATCTCCTTTGCAATCATCTTTCATACTAATTTTTCAAAAACTGTATGAGAAGTGATATACAACATAAATTCAACCTCTGAGGAGCTGCAAAGCTAAAAGTGACTGAAGCAGAAGATAATTTACAACACAGGTTCTTCCTATCTCAGAGAGACAGAGAGAGAGAAAGAGAGACATGGGATATGATGGCAGTAGCCTTGGTACATTAGATTCTACAGAGTGATAAAAAGTCATGTGATCTGATAGCAGTGGGTTTGTGTACATTAGAGGCTGTAGAGTGATCAAAAGTAGGTTTTGGGAGGAGTTTTAGATTGATTCTAAAGAGTGGTCAATAGTCATATGGTCTTATGGTAGTGGGCTGGCTACTTTAGCATCTGTAAAGTGGTCAAAAGTCAAATGACGTGATGGAAGTGGCCTTGGGAGACATTACATTCTAAGGCGAGGTCAAGAGAGTTATATAATCTGATGGCAGAGGGCTTGAGTATATTAGATTCTATAGGGTGGTCAACAGAGTTATGTAATCTGATGTCAGTGGTCTTGGATACATTAGATTCCATGGAGTCGTCAACAGCTGGTCAAAAGTTCATGAAAGTGATAAAAAGGAATGATCTTAAAGATCATTTTCTATTTTCCACAATATATTTGTCTGAATCCCAGTTTTGTCTTTCTACGATCTTTCCAGCTAATCAGAACTGACTTAATTGACAGCTTACTACGGTTAATTACAACAGTGTTTACCTGAATACTCCAAGATATTGATGTAGCCAACAACCCCATCAAGCCTCAGAACACTAGAAATCTTGAACAAACTTGGGAGACAGCTTGTCAATATCTAAGGTATTTATTATTTCTAAGGAATACACAAAGTCTATAGCCATAATGTCACAGCAGTATTTAAATAACATAATTAACTGAAGGTTTCTTGCAAAATAAAATCAGTTCCTTAGGTCAAGTATTTTAGAGATTAATATGTAGTATTTATGAGCTAATTAGAAAGTGATTTGATCTAGATTTTTTTTAGAATTTTAGTATAAAATGCATTTTAATTTCAACAACTATTTGGATATCTAAGTTGCTAATTAAAACATAGTACTCTTAATATAGTTTATTCATCCTTGACCCTGGCATAAGGAAATACAAACTTTTAGTTCCCCGTTCTCTACCTATAAAGTGTTATCCTGTCCTTGTTGTGTATGCGCCTAAGCAAGTCTTTATTACTAAGACACATTCTCAAATCTCACAGTCTGGTTGTGTGCTTTTAGTTTTGTTATTTTTGTTTTATATATATCTTTTTAAACATTCTACGAGGACTTGAACTTCTGCTCTTCTTGCCTCAACCTCCCCAAGGGCTGAGTTTACAGGTTTGTTCCATCAGTTCTGGTGAGGAGTTGTGTTTTCTTTTTCTAGTTCCTAGGTACAAAAATAGATGGTTACCATATACACATTCAAACTCTTAACTCCTCATGATACCTTCATCTATCTAACCCCAAATTAAAGAGTAGTGAACCCACTGTACACTTGTAGCTGCCTGATCTGATGTCTCTCCTTTTGTGGGTTTTGTGGTCACTGTAATGTTTTTTTGATGGACTAGTTGGAGACAAGATCTTAACCATTCATTCTTGCCTTAGTTTACTTTCTTCATGTTTGTACATCAACCCACCTTTCTGTAGCAGTATAGGTTTTGTGTTTCAAAGTTTCCTGAGCCTTCTTTGGTTTACAAAAGGTATTGGTTGCTTTGCTTTACATACTGTTAATGTTAACACATCCTGGGATTTGGCTGTACACCCATCTTGTATCTGTTCCTCTCATTCATTTACAGTGACCCAATTTACTCTCACATCTTCCATTTTGTATAACCAGTTAAAAAGCAAACATATTACAGAGTATTCCTTGTTTTCTTTGTTTTTGCATCTAAAATTTGGTGTTGAATAATAATTGGCCATTTAAACAAAAATTACTTCAAAAGATATAGGACTCAACAAAAATTGGATTATATTTTCAGCACGTCCTATGGCTTGAACTATTAGTGTGTGTCTAACTGTTGTTTCTAAGCACTTAAATATAGATTATATAACAGTCAATATTTCTGTTTTGGAAACTGATAATTTTTAAACTCATTTTCTGCTGAGAATTAGAAATCAATAATGTTGACTGCAAAACATCAAAAACTATATCCACATGAATGCACATTTATTTTTATGTGCATATAGACAATTAATATATTATAAAATATAAAATACACCCATAAAATTAAATAAAAGCAAATAAAAGAAGTACTCATGGTCATCCTAATGTTTTGCTTCTAATTCCTTGAATCATTTTTAATTAAAGAAAGTTATGTGTCTAATTTGACAAATAATTAATGGAAATTTAGAAACTCTGTCAACTACTTTCAGAAAAACTTTGTTACATAAGTGAATTTTTGTTAAACAAAGTGTTTGTTTTTTTTTCTAATATTTAAAGCACTTATTTGCCTTTAGCAATAATGTGAGTAAATACATTCAGTCTTTTCAGAATAGTAGATCTAAAGATAGTTTTATTAATGTTCTACATCTTTCTCTTAGAACTCCCCAAACTATTTTCTTTTTTTATTGAAAATTCCCATCTCCTACCCTCCTCCCAATTCCCTCCCCCTCCCCCCACTCCCCTTCCCCTTCCCTCTCAAGTCCAAAGAGCAGTCAGGGTTGTTTGTCCTGAGGGAAGTCCAAGGTCCTCCCCCTCCATCCAGGTATAGGAAGGTGAGCATCCAAACAGACTAGGCTCCTACATAGCCAGTACATGCAGTAGAATCAAAACCCAATGCCATTGACCTTGGCTTCTAAGTCAGCCCTCACTGTCAGCCACATTGACAGAGTCTGGTTTGATCACATGCTCCATCAGTCCCAGTCCAGCTAGCTTGGTGAGCTCCCATTAGATCAGCCCCATGGTTTCAGTGGATGGGCACACCCCTCACGGTCTTGACTTCCTTGCTCATGTTCTCCCTTCTTCTGCTCCTCATTTGGACCTTGGGGGCTCAGTCCAGTGCTCAAATGTGGGTCTCTGTCTCTATCTCCATCCATCGCCAGNCTTGACTTCCTTGCTCATGTTCTCCCTTCTTCTGCTCCTCATTTGGACCTTGGGGGCTCAGTCCAGTGCTCAAATGTGGGTCTCTGTCTCTATCTCCATCCATCGCCAGATGAAGGTTCTATGATGATATTTTTAGAAATTCATGGAGACCTTTGAGGAATCTTGTTCTACCAAATCCCACTAGTCTGGAAAGGATCATTAGTTTACCATCCTCTGTGGAAACAAAAGTAGAACATCTTTTCCTAAGTAACATATCCTTAGACTTGAATTCTAAAGTCAAGATACCTTTAAAATATATATGTTGATTTAGTTTAGCAGTCCTCAGAATCAGTTGTCTCTTTACAGTCAAAATATCCAAGAAAAACAGAATAATACGCATAATCCAGACTGCATATATTTTGTCATTATATGATATTTCTTTACTCTATTACTTTCTAATATTTATTTTATTGTCTTTACTGGTTTAATCTATGACTGCCTGCTTTCTTCTCTCCCTCTTAAACCCATGTACATTTATCCAACACTTTAACACATTCAGAGGTCTTTTTTTTAACTGAAGCTGTTTTATTGTCTATCTGTATATCTGTAATCATTTTCTGAGCAGGAGTGTCTTTTGTTTATTTGCTTTTTTATGTTAAGCAGGGATGACTGGGACTAACTCTGTTCCTTTGCCTGTTGGCTCTTCCCTGTCCAACATGGTAGAGGTTTGTTTACTACCTTTGTGAGCCATACTCATTGCCCCAGCTCCAAAGACACGATGTGTTTATGTTATCATTAAGCAGCTTATAGCATTCTGCTCACAAAGCAAATTAAATTCAATGTAGCCTGCAGCAGGAGAACCTTTGATCATCCCTGGCTGCCCAGACCAAAAATAATCACTCAGAAACTCTACTGTTTAAATTACTGCTTAGTCAATCAATTAAGCATATTGCTAGCTAGCTCTTGCATCTAATATTAACCAATTTCCATTATATTACATTTTACCATGAGGATCATGGCCTACCAACAAGGTTGTAGCTGGCAGCTCACATCTTTCCTCTCTGGAGCCTGAATAGTGGTTTTTTTTGTTTGTTTGTTTGTTTGTTTTGACTCTGCCTTCTTTCCCCAGCATTCAGTTTAATTTTCCCCACCTAACTCTATTCTGTCCTATCACAGGCCCAAAACTTCTTCTTTATTAACCAATGGTATTAACAGCATACACAGGAGAATCCCACATCACCTTCCCTTTCTGTCTAATTAAAAAGGAAGATTTTAACTTTAACATAGTAAATTTACATATAGCAAAACAAATATCAAGAAAATATTACAGTTACAATATTTGTATTTATTTTATATCTTTTATCATAACTAAGGAAAACTATAATTATAACTATTCTTTAATTCATTCAAAGACCTCAGAAGGACATAATAAAATCTAAGTAAACAGGAAGTGCATTGTAAGCAACTTCCAAAGCTCTAGAAATGACAGAGACATCTCACTGCCTGGACAGTCACCCAAAGTTCTTCTGTATCATTGGGGCACCCATCTTCAACCTACTGCCCTTAGCACCCAGCAGACTTTTCCATGAAGTGGAAAATTTCAAAGACAGTTCCACCTATGTTGGCAGTTTGTTAGTCACTTTCCTTTGTGTCTTGCCAAATGTCTTGCAGACTGTTTTATGAAGCAGGAACCCTGAATGACTGTCTCACCTTCTTTAGGCAACTTCATCAGTCATTTTTCAGTGGGTTCTGCAGGTTCAGTTCATACAACATGACATCAAGGAGTCCAGGCAAGAACAGGTTTTTTTTTTTTTGCCAAAATGGCCAACAAACTCCATGAGGACCTTCTTTGATGCCCAACATTTTCTTGAAGTAGATTGGTGCTGCCAGGACCAGATGTGTTTCAATGTCGTCAATAGTTCTAAGTTCTTAAAACATTTAAATGCCATATTTTGAAGGTTCTGAAATATTTGAAGAATATCTAAGAGAATATCTATGAATATCTAAGAGAAATATATATCCATATATGTAAAAAACCTAACTTGTATGACTACAAGCTTGAATGTTATAGATGATTTTTATTAACCTATATTTCTTAATTATACATTACATTTTTAAATGAGCTTCACAAACACAATACCTTAATCAAGAACAGATATATACATGTAACAAAATTGACCTAAAATTTGTATCAATAAAGCAAGATTCATAACAATGCAAATTTCTACAGCATAGCTCCCTTAAATGTAAAAAAAAATTTATAAACAATATATAGTAATATGGGAGTAGTTCTTCTCCAAACTGCTTTCTTCTGTTTATTGGGCAAATTATTTTTTTGAGCACTGTTTAGGGCACCCTTTCAGGGAATGTTGGTCTATCAAACCACATTAGGCTGGAAGAAATTCACAGGTTCTCTTCTTCTGTGGAAAAAAAATCAGAACTTCTTTCCAAAGCAACAAATCCTTATACCCAAATTTCGGAATCAAGATACCTTTAAAATATATATGCTGGTTTAATTTATCAGCCCATACAATGAAATAGGTCCCTGTACTTAGCTCCTTCACAGTCAAGAAATTAAAAAAAAATACAGTAATATACATACTCCAGACTCTGTGTGTATATTCCATCTTTATGTGGCTTATTTTTCTTTATTTTTATTACTTTTTCTATAAGTTTAGTATTTATTTTATTATCTTTAGTCCTTTCTGTACTCTATTATATTACATTTACTATTTCTTTTCTCTTTTTGTCTCTCTCCCAAGCCCACATACAATTTTTAGACACTGTGTCTTATTTAGAGGTCTTTTATGTCTGAATCTGTCCTATTGCATATCTGTAATATTTTTCTGTCCTGGCGAGCTTTTAAAATGTTAAGCACATTGGTCACAGCAGTCCTGGGTGCTGGCTCCGCCTCTCTCTGTCTTTCAAAATAGCTGAGGCACCATTACCATCAGCTCTGGGACTACTAGGTAGGAGCCACAATCACCACTTTATCTCTGAGAAGGAGTTAAAACGTAGCACAAAATACAGCACAAAAACCCTTTTCATCTGTGTAATAGCTAAATATGGCATACAGAGCACTGTGAGGCCTGGAAACCTGTCTGTGTATGGCGGCCCGAGTCTGCTATGCTCTTCTGCTTGTGCACTCCTAACAGACATGATCCTTCTGCCTGCCCAGGTGGGGCACGCTAAACTCCAGGCATTAACTTAGCTACTTTCTCCCCACCTTGAGGGGGCACAAAAATTCCAGACCCCAAATGGGTGCCAAATTCTAGTAGGAGGGCCCTTGTTCATTCCTGGCTGCCCAGACCCCCAAAAAACCACTCTGAAACTATACTATTTAAATGACTGCTTGGCCAATCACTTAAGCATATTTTTAGCTAGCTTTTACAACTAGTATTAACCCATTTCCATTATTTTATATTTTACAACGAGTCTCATAGCCTACTGGCAAGGTTCTAGCCGGCAGCTCACATCTTTCCCTTCTGGTGGCTACATGGCATCTCCTGATTCTGCCTTATTTTTCCCAGCATTCTGTTTAGTTTTCCCTGCCTATCTGTATTCTGCCCTATCACAGGCCCAACCTGCTTCTTTATTAACCAATTCTATTCACAACATACAGAGGGGAATCCCACATCAGTAGGCAGACATCCCTAAAGAGCCTGATTAGTTTGTGCTGCCAACATAAACTAGGAAGCTGTCTCTTAAAGATAATGTACAGTTTTGCTGTCAATGCTGAGTCAGGAAACCTTCTTTTGAAGGAGCTGTACCTCTGCTTACCTCTAGCAAACAGAGCGCACTCAAGCAAATGTTGCTACTCAGCAACAGTGCTTAAATCTGTTCTTTTGTGCTTAGAATATCTTCTCAAGCTCTCTCAGGTTTTATGTGGATGTAATTGCCCCACGTTGGCACCATTTTGTAGTTGTATCAAAGAATTCCACAATAGCCCAGAATGTAGTGTAACTAAGGTTTATTTATTTGGGGGATAAGCTCATAGGAGGGGTAGAGATCTGCAGTCCTATACTGGGAACTGAAAATAAATCCAGCAGAAAAAGTAGCAGCACACACTTTTTTTCTGCTCTTACAGTACATGAGATCATGCCCAAAGTGGGCTGGTATCTTAAAAGCTATTGGCTGAAGGAGCTCCCACAATTACAGGAAAGCACAAATTATCAAAATGGAGAGCTGAGGAGTCCAGTTCCAGTGAATCCATTTACAAAACAAGTCTGTATCCAAGGCTCAGGGAACATTGGACAAGAGCAGGTGGTACGTATGTCAAGACCAGAAGATCAAAATACCATACTTTGAAGAATTAGGGATGAGGGAGGTTACTCTGAGATTGTCTTGGCATTGAAATAGTTGAATTTATTTTATTCGTAGTTTGCAAATTGTTCAAAGATTTTGAGATTATAGTAACAAAGATCATTTAGATAAATATAACTAGATATCAGGGCTAAAAATTTTTCTAGACTACTGAAGTATGGGATTTAAAAAAAGCAATATTTCATGGCACCAGAAGAAATTTAAAGTGTATTCTCAAAAAAAAAAGAATATGAGTGGATCATTTCTAGTAATAGGAAAGCAGTTAAAAACTAGGCTATATTACTGAGGATATTTCCGTTTCAAGAACTCTTATGAACACAAATGGGAGTTTATCTAGAAACAATTTCCATTACTGACTTGAAAAAATATGACTTTGACAGTCACAGACTGCCGCAACAAATCAATCAGTTATATAATTTTGGACCCTCATAGAACAAACAAGGTAAATCCCTATGGATGAAATGATTCTTTTACTTTCCTTTTTCACCTACCCCTTGATGGTTCCCTTCTCACACTGCTAACATGGAAATTCTCTGAATCTTTACACTGCTTCATGATTTACGCTATCATTCTCTGTCAAATAAACTTTTGTTAAATTTATTTTGTCTTAACATTTATTTTATCCAACTTCTTAAAAATGCATAGATTGATTGCTTTGGAAAATATAGCTATGAATTAGTCTACCTAAAGTTATTAGTTTATACCTAAATGCCATTTACATTAAGGAATTTGACATCCAATAACCTCCCATTCATCATCAGGTTCCATTTGTTTACCATGGTGCTTATAATTCAATGATTAACAGAAGTAAATGAGATATTCAATGGATTATTCTAAAAATAAATTATTCATGCTTCAGATTTCATTCCATTTGGAGGAGAATGGCACACTTCTCACACTGTTCTGGCTCTGAGCTATTGAGAAAATGCACTACCTCTTCATCTGATGCATCTTAGCTGCATATTACCCATTTTCCAATGATTTGATGGTTATCTTGGGTATCAGATTGAATGTTTCATGTTTCAGTGCTTGTGCTCAATGAACCTTATATGGCAGCCTAACCATGTGTCACCATGCCTATATCATTTTCCTTGTCATATTTCTCCATAAAAACTTGTCATATTATGTCTTCATAGGAAAAGGTAAAGGTTAGTAGAAAAAAGTAATTTTGGAAAAAGAAAGGTAAAATTATTGTCATTTTAATGCGTTGATATATTGCTCTGCATAACATCCACTATTCATGATCTACTACTGTGAATAACTTAAAATCATTATCATGTATGTATTGATGAAATAAAGTAGGGAGTATACAATTGTTTCAGTACTTCTTGAAATATCAGGTCCAAACACAATGTCTTAGAATATAACCCCTGTAGACAGGGGTTACTTCATTTGTGTGAGATTATTAAGTCTATATGAATCTTTGTAGAAAGGAGCCCTTGGCATTTGTGGGGTATGCTCCCTACTTCTACAGTACCAAACTCTAAGGTAAAAGTCATTGGGACTAAAAACCATCTTATTTATTCTTTATAGTATTCCTTAAAAGACGAGCAAAGCAAGATGCCTCATAATGCAAAATGTCCTAAAAATGGCCATGATCAAAAACAAAAAAGAAAAGAACAAGAAGCAGCATATTAAAAATTACATCACTATTTAATGATGTTAACATACAAAAGTATTTAAAATTCATCTGAAGATAACTGCAGAATCTACTCATAACTCTAAACATTCCATCTCCTGATACAGAGAGACAACATTGCAATAGTGGTGGTGATCAGTGCTATAGGTGTTCAGTATTGTGGTCATGAGTCCTTGAAATATTTTTTGGTGGAAATGATTATGTTTGCTGTATGTATCTCATACTTATTTTATTTTGAAGAATTAGTTTTCAAAACGTTATGAAGCAGGTGAACTTTTGTGATGGTAATGTGGAATATGTGTTGGAATATAATGTGGGATTCCCCTCTATATCCTGTGAATACCAATGGTGAATAAGGAAACTCCCTTGTCCTTTTCATAGGTCAGAACTTAAGAAGGTGGGGAAAATTAAACTGAATGCTGGAAGAAAGGAGGTGAAGTCAGGGAGAAGCCATGGAGCCGCTGCTGAAGACAGATGTGCTGAAATTGCTGGTAGGCCACAACCTTGTAGTGATGCACAGATTAATAGAAATGGGTTAAATTAAGATGCAAGACTTAGCAAATAAGAAGCTAGAGCTAACGGGCCAAGCATTGATTTAAAGAAACATATAGTTTCTGTGTAATTATTTTGGGAGTCTGGGTGGCCAGGAAACAAATAAGTGGATTACTACAACAGGGATATGTTGTTAAATCACCTTTTATTAATATTATTAACTTGATTTCACCCTTATTTTTAAACCTTAGTAGTTTCTTAACATTTTTGCATAACTAGTAAAGAATCATATAGTAACTTAATTCACCTAACTTATCATAATTAATTTTATCATCAAATCAAAATATTGTAGTTAAATGTATAGTTAAATTTGGGTTTTCCAAAAGAGTGCATCTGAAAAATAGTAATAGGAATATTGAAATTTTGATACTTAAAATGATTTAAAATCAGTTTATTGAAACCAAAAATTTCTGTATTAGTCTTTATGTATATTTCACCTGTGTATGCATATATATGTATGCATATTTTATTTATGTAGGCTATATGCATGTGTATGTGTATGCATGTCATATGTATGTATTTATATCTTGTGGGTGTAATTATGTATGTAAGTATATTGTATGTATGAATGTGTGTTTCTGTATGTGTGTGTGTGTGTGTGTGTGTGTTTGTGTATGTTCATTGACCAGTTTGGGCATTTTAAACATACATGTTATTACTATAGTATGTGCAATAAGTTCAGGCCCAAACTCTAGCAGATATATTATTATTAAAATTATATCATAGAATTTAATGAATGTCATATATGTATATATATTTACTGAATGTTTGCTGGGTATGAATTATTACTCTGTTTTGAAAACATAATTTACCATCTCATATTCTGTATTGTATTATAATTTTGTTATTGATATCATCACTTCAGAAATAAATGAGTTGGAGTCAATATGATAACTTTTACCTGTAATTGCAGTTATTGGAATGCTGAGGCAGTAGAATTACTGTAAGTTTGAGGTTAACCTCTTTTAAATAATGACTTCAAGTCCACTTTGCATTAAGAACAAAACTTTTTCTCTAAACCAATTGCAGCGTTGTGAGTGAATGGAACCAACAGAAGTTGAACAAATTTCTGAATCTCAAAGAATAATAAATTATTATTATTGTAATGTTGTATGTTGTAATAGTCACAAGAGACCTGTAATTCCTAGGAACAGGAGCTTAAACAAAGGAAGGAATTCCATATTTGGCTAATTATTGCTTGTTTATAAGCTACTTCATGTGAAATACCGTGGTTCTTTCCTTTATGTACTCTGTGTATTTTACAGAATACATCAATGTAGTAGGAGAGTTGGCATGTTGGTTGCCAGCTGCCAGGCTAGCTTAGACCCAAAATAATCTCATAGAAACCATATTATTTAAATCATTGCTTGGCCCATTAGTTCTAGCTTCCTATTAACTAGTTCCTCCATCTTAATTTAATCCATTTCTATTAATCTGTATATCACTACGTGGTCATGGCCTACAAGTAAAGCTTCATCATGTCTATCTCTAGCAGCTCAATGGTGTCTCACTGACTCAACCTTCCTCCAAATAATGTTATTGGCTAAGCCAGTTCTTTATTCATTAACCAATAAAATCAGCACATAGAAAGACCTCACACAGCACATCAATGAGCCAATATTTGAAATTTTATTTGCTTTTTTCACCTATTAATAAATTTAAAATGTCATTTTATTTTAGGATTAATAGAAGATGGGTAGGTAGACTGATGATCGAAACTTTCATGGCATATTTATGTAGCAGTCAAAATACTGAGAATTGCTGAAACAATCTTGAGGAAAAAGTTATAATTGAAATTTATATGTTTTTATTTTTCTCAAGAAGAAAGGACAGAGCATAAATCCACTTATATCTTTACACAGTAAGCACTTATATAATTAATTTCAAATTAGTATATAATAACCTTCCTCAATAATAAGTCTGTATTTCACTCTACCAAAAGCTTCTTGAATTATAATTTCCCTATTATTTATTAGCTCAATTTCTCATTATTCAGCATAGTATTAACATATGGAATGTATTACAGTGAGGGCTGAATGTCATCAGAAGGAAGAGCACAAAGAGAAATATTTTCCTGTTTTCCATAGCAACCATTAGCACACTATTTATAAATCAAAAATGATAATACAAAATCACAAGCATTTTTCTCATACTTTTTATGTAATCTGAGAACTGAGAACTAGCAGTATATTAACATTAGCAGAAAACACATTTCTATTAGTATTTAGGATGCTCATAGATAACTGAGGGATAACATGAAAATCTCACATTTGCTGCCAACCCTAACCTCCACACCCGAGAGTATTGTCATGGATACATCCAGCTATTCTTTCTATTTCTATTTTCAATTGTTCAGGAAGCTCACTCAATTTATTTCACACAATGCCTCAAATCTGTCCTTTCCCTTCTATTACCACTGCCACAAAACAGTCTCAAGGGTCCCATGACCTTTCATCCAGAGAATAAAGGAAACTTTCATGTGATTTATTTGCCTCTAAACCTTTTCTTACATTATATATCTAATGCATTGCTTTCTGATGTTTTCTCTAAACCAGAATTTTGATTATGCATATTTTGAAGGAAGAATTCCTATTAGTTTGAATTTCCCAATAGATAAAACGTAAATTATTTTCTGAAATTGAGTATTGCTCATAATAATGTGGTATTATGTGCAATGATGTTCAAATATCTATGTACCCCAAAGCAGTTTAAATTCATCTGTTTTGTATATTATTGCTTTCTCACCTCTCTTGGTGACTGTTGACCATCTCCGCTTCCTATTAATATCTTTAATATTCCTAACTGGTCTATATTAGCATGAGGGGAGCCTTACAGTTTGGACTTTGCATATTTGCTTTGCTTACAAAAACTACTTATCTAAGTACACTTCAGATGACCTTCTAGTGGTAGGTACAGGCTCATTAAATGGTGTCAGCCTTGCTTCTGCTATCCAGATTCTGTAGTTATTGAAGCACATCTTGGATGGGGATTTTCACATTTCTAAATAATAATTTTACATTGTTATCCAAAGTATTGCAATAGAAAAGACTCATAATAAAATAAATTGTGTTGATCTTTAAGAAAAAAACTGAGGAAATTTAATATAGTGTAAGGAGTTTCACATATCCCTTTTCTTTGTTAAAAACAGATACACCATAATATGTAGCTCCACTTGGATAATGCTTAGAAAATGTGTAAATATATCAAAACCAAAACCTAGACTTGTGATTTCAGTTTCTCCATTGGTTATACGAAAAGTCTGCATTCATGCTTACTCTGAATTTTAAAGAATTCTTTAGCAGTATAAAGGGCTGACATAAAATGGTAAGCCCAGGGCCTGGACGGGTCTGTACCAAGTCCTCTACTTGTATGTTATGCATATAAGCTGTTTTCTGGCTGTTGTGGAACTACAAACAGTCAGACCAGGTATATCTCTGACGTTTTGTCTGCTCTTGGGCCTCTTACTCCTACTGGGTTCCCGTGTCCAGCTTTGATATGAGGGCTTTTGCCATGTCTTCTTGTATCTTCGTTTTCATGTTTGGCTGTTCTTGCAGGTCTGCTCTATTCTGAGGAGGAAATGGAGGGGAGCAGCTCTGTGAAGGGGAAAGCTGGGGGCTACTGGGAGGTAGAGGGAGGAGAAACTGTGTTTGGAATATATTGTATTAGAGAAGAATCTGTTTTCGATTAAGAAAAAACCTAATATCTACCTTTAGAAAGCTCATATGTGCAACAAAATTAAGTTAAATTCTGTATGCTTTGAAAGAGCAGTGAGTGAAAATTATAACTAGTTGATTAAAACAGATTTCATTATTACAGATAATATTGGGGCATATTAAGAATCGATTAAATACCAAGGAAATATAGAATGAAATTATCTCATGGTATGTAAAAATGATTCCTACAAATAACAACAGGGGCCTCACCAAGTATGGTCAGGAAACTCTTTGAATTGAATTAGAACGCTATCATTAAGGTTTTTTTTTAAAAAAAAAAAACTCCCCATTCTCGAATTAGGGCTCATAAAGAGGAGCTACCAGATTACTGCTAATAAAAAGTTAACTCATTTCTTATTAATTACAAGGAAATGATAATATTTACGTGTATTGAATGAAATAAGTTCATTTTTGCATATTTTAGTTTATGGTGGTTATATGTTATAGTGCATGCAAATGGTGATATCCTGAAAAAAATAACACTTAAATAAAAATGATGTTTAGGATTCAAACATATCTTACATGTATAAAGATAAAACTTAGTCACTCTGAATCTGTCACATTTAAATTTGTATCTTGTTAGTTTTACATTAGTTAATGCTAGCCTATTTTTTAGAACAAGGTAATAGCATTGATATAATTTAAGATCTATGTGATATTTGAACTGTACATTGTCAATGGATGTTAACTAAAGTAAACAGTAAAATGTGATATCTCCACTAATGTATCATCTGGGGTGAAATTTTGTTCTAAATAAATTGTTCTGGAACCATATGGCCTTAAGAATTGTGCAGCAGCTTGTAAGGAGGAGATAGAAAAATTATCATAAATTGAGCTGCCTGGCAGGAGGACAAAGTTCCAAGATTGTCTGATGGAGTCAGCAGATGAGAGATAGCAATAAAGAAGAAGAGGATGAATATCCACAGTGTGTCCAAAGTCATGCACCATGGATTTTACCCACATTTTTAACAAAAATAATGAGCTGTAAATATACCTGTCAGGCATCCATGAATCATGGAATCAGCAGATTCATTGAAAACTAAAGAATTCTTCTCTCAATTATGTATTCTTGACTTATTTATCCATCTATGTTGATACTGAGGTACATTGATTAGTTATCTTTTAGTGATTCTCCTTTTAATTTATTTTTTAAAAGTATTTAATAAACTTGAATTGTTATATTTACATTACATTGAGCCACATAGTAAGTAAAAAGTTAAAATTCTCCAATTTTTCTATTGTCCTGTTAAGTTAGAGTAATAAATCAATTTCACCATATGATCAGAAAAGGTATCTAATAAAAGTTATATCTACCATTCAATTAGGATTAATTTCATATATGTTCTCAATAAATAATGTGTATTACTCCTTGGAAGTACATGCAAATAATTTCTCTGACATTGAAATTTAGTAGTATAGTTCTATAGTAGCCACAGATAAATGTAGTCAACTTTAGAGGTAATTTCACTATAAATGAATGGAATTGTGTACAATAAAAAGGTATGTGTGCAAGGGAAGGGTTATTATGACAACTGGATTCTAGACATCAAGGTCAGAAATGTTCTGCTTGGGAGAAAATTCTATTCATTTGGAAGGTAAAGGAACCTCATCAATCTTCAGAATAGTTTAAAATAATGGTTGAGAAAGGCAATGAATTTGGGAATATGATCAGAGGTTAAGAAAGAGGATTGGATTCAGTTCTGCTAATAAATGTGGGTCTGTGTTTGTTTCCTAACACATTGAGAATTCGTTGAAGGATTTTAAGAAAGGAAAGAATGCATAAGTAAAGTTCTAGTTGTCTGACAGACTACTCCAAGATTTCTGCCATAAGACAGCAATAGTTGCTCTTGAATTCTCAGAGGCAATCATTGTCTAAGAAGCCTTGTCTTTGCTATATAACTTTCTGGACTCAGACCTGGCAATGAAAAGACCCTTCTTATAAGGAAACACAAATAGCAGAAGTGATTGGATATTAATCAGAACTTAGGAGCACCTCTATTCCTGTATGTGCTAATTTACTAAAAGACTACATCACCAGCCCATTTATGTATTTCATTGTATGGTAGCTGACTGTAAAGCAAGTACCCCCAATAATCAAATGGGGAAATGATAAAGTGCCTATAGATTAGTTGTAGACACTGATACATCGCTTCTATCTCATTCTTTCAACTTTAGAGATTATCTGCACTCTCAAATTAAAGAGTATCAAAATTAAATAATTTGGTTGCATGATTTTTCCTTATGTTTTCTGATTATTTCCTTGCACTCTACAGTTGCCTGCCCTATGAATTCTCATAACTCTTATCCCTTCATGCTATCAGGAACAAGATTAATGACCAATATCTCATCATCTTGATTACATAATATGGATAATGCCCCTTAGGTGTTGTTTTAATTATTTCTGATTAAGTATAGCTCCTGAAATAATGCCTAAGGAATAGAGGTGGCAAATTATTGCCCCCAATCCACCCAGCATTTATTGGTTGAATGGGGTGGGGATAATTACAATAACCATTGAAGGGGTGGATGGCTCAGAATCACGATGCAGTTACTGGTCCAGAGCAGTTTTAATCCTGCTAAAAAAATTTGCTAGCTTATTGGATTCTTCTAAATAGTGCTACCTCAAACCCAGAATGAATCTTTACGTCCCCTTGCTTTTCCTTTTATGCTCTTTATCTTCCAAAGTATCCATTACTTTCCATGATGTATAACTTGTGTTTGCTTGAATTACTTTTTTCAGTCATATTTTTTTAATATTCCAGACAATTTAAAAATTTTTACTGTCTTTGTTCCCATTGATCTAATATTCTGGGGTACTACAAAAATAATTCATGGTCATTTTGTGAAATTTATAATTTGTTATTCTGTGAGGGAGGTAGAAGACTATGACAAATATCATGGAGAGCTTTTTCTATAACTTGCAATCCTTTGTTAGTTGCTAAGTAGAAGTTACAGCTAGTTCAGTTTGAGTTTGCTGTACATGGGAACACAGATGTGCCTGAAGCTTGTTAACCCTGTGGGCTGCTACCAACTTTATCTCTCTCGTTACATTCTCGAGGGCTCCAAAATATGATCTTTCCACTTGGGTTAGTTTAGTCTTTGTTGCATGAATTACGATAGCTAGAGTTCAAGGACTAGTAGCTTAATACAACCGTGTGAAGTGTGATAGTCCAGTGCTAGGAATCTGTAATATTGTTTGCTTTAGAGGTAACAGGCTTAAGAACTAAAGAAAAGATAGGAGAGCATCACATCTCTTTTTTTAAAAAATGGCACATTGTAGAAGAGTGTGGAATAAGACATTGTAGTGAAATTTCCTTTGTATTTTAATAAGTAAAATCAACCTGAAGGTCGGAAAAGCAAAACAGCCAGCCACGGGCTCTTACTTCTACCTCAGTCTGAAGTGACGATCCTGCCTCCAGAAATCTCAGGATGAGACTGTTATGAGAGCTGTCTTCTCCTGTCTTATATTCCCCTCTAGTGCTGGGATTAAAGGTGTGCACTACTACCCCCCCCCTCGAGTTCTATGGCAAACTAGTGTGGCTACAGGGATTAAAGGTGTGTGTCACCACTGCCTGGTCTGTAAGGCTGATCAGTGCCTCTGTTTTACTCTCTGAACTTCAGGCAAGCTTTATTTATTAAAAAAAATGAAATACCACTACAGGACATAGAATTGGAGTCTGCAGAATTTAAGTTAAATCACTAAGGATTCAAACATCCAATGACTTTCATTTCTCATATTTTTGTGGATTTTAATTATAGCAGCCCAGGATGAATTGCCTGGTCTAATATAAGTAAAGATGAATTCTCAACTGGTAGCTTTTGACTATGGGCTATTTCAAAAGTCATTATACGTTTGTGTGAGAGTGACGGACAAGGAGCTATATGTATACCAAATTCTTTCTAAGTGACACATGCGTCTTCAATTATCCTTCAATTGGGTAACATTTATATGTCATACAAATATGCAAGTATAGATGGGAAAACTTGTCTCTTCCTAAACCTCTTGATTCTGTTGTCAGTGAAAGTACATATACATAGTGTTAGAAAACATGCTGTCTCAGCAGCAAGCAACATAATCTGATTATTATCGTTTTCAAATTTCAAGGTTTTCTACTTCACGAAGGATAGATGGGAAAATATAAGTAAGTAAAAATAGTAAGTAACTTAACATAGGTGCAAGGAACCCATCATTTCAGCTTGCAAAGCATGCTATATTGATTCTGCCAAGTTGCTAACGAGATTGTAGGGACATGAAATTTTGGATTGAGCAGCTAGCATTATAATGGTATTATTGCTACAAATACATTTTTGTGCGATTGAAATGAAGTCTAGAATTCTCCCTTTAGCAAGTTTTAGTATTCTATTGATTATTTGAGGAGAAGCAAAGTTGACAGAATTGAGAGAAAACTGCCAGAATTATAATTTAAGGTCAGAAGTATGAAAATATTTCCAAGTGAAATACAGATGACTATAAGCTTGCATTGAGGAAGTTAGAAAATCAGGAAAGCTCTCTGAGGAAGGTTGTGAGGAAATGAATGAGGCAGGAGTTGTGAAGATGGGCAGAGCCATTCTCAGGGGCAGGCAGCTGAAACCACCAGAACTTAAAGACACCAAGGAAGTCTGATGACTTGAATCCTTTTCCTTGTTTTCCTAGGGGTTTGATTCTTCTGTTTAGCATGGGTATTCAAGGATAGTGTTTAAGATAGAGAAGTGTTCTTGACTAAATTATTATTATTTTACTTCCAATTTTTTTCTTTGTGCTGTTTAAATACTCTTCTTTGGGGGAATATTAAATCTCTCATCATTCTCAGAGAATAAAATGACCTTCTTATCCTACAAATCTATTTTCTATTACTGCAATTTTTGTCATTTGAATAATTAATGGAAAATTTCTTCCTATCAAAAAATGCTATTCTAGAGTAGAAGCATTTTTTCATTAGTATAAAACTGAAATAGACTGAAATTCTGGTTAATTGTCACTTCATATAGTTGTTAGAGTTTCTTCTTGTGCACTTCTCTGTGGGCACACCCTTGGCTATATATGGAGAGCAAGAAAGGCCCCCTGCCATAAGAAAGTGAGGGCATGTGAATCAATCTGAGACTCTTATGTGCCACTGAAATATTGATTTTTCCTGTAGTCATTTCGAGCTTTTGTGGAGCCAGCTGTCTTTGTTATGCCTTCAACGTGAGATTTGCAGTATTGGAAGAATTGTGGATACTGCAAAGGACAGTGGGAAGGGTTCCAAGAGTTCAATTAATGCAGCTCTTAGAGATGATAAGCTTGCCAATGTTGCAGACAGAGGAAGTTCTTAAAGCTTTATATAGACTAACCACACTCAAGAATCTATTGGGACTTGGTTGACAACACATATTTATAAAATTTGTTCATTGCTTGTTAGAAACTCAGATTTCATTGCATGACTCGAAAATGCAGGATTGATGATTTGGGCATTTTATGTAGAAACAAAGCATAGATCCACTGCTGGAGATACCATCAAAGTGTAAGGGTTGTAATAAACATAAAATCAAGGATTCCTATCCACAACTTTTATACTCCTTGACAAATTTTAACAAAATTCAAATGAAATGTGAGACAACAAACTATTAAGTTCAATAGAGGGAATCTGATTCCAGATCTATTGGACCTTGAACTGTTTCTGTTGAATGATATTATTTAAGAGAGCATCTTACTCTCTTTAAGTTTTCAGTTGTGCTCAGTTTGCAAACATGAAGTGTGCTCTGACAAACTGGAGCCTTGGAAAACACATAGTCGCAGTAGATGGAGCTTAGATACAAGTAGGAGAGAATGATGGATGATCAGAGTTCTGGAGGTCTCCGAGGCCAAATTCATGCTTACAGGATCAAGGGAGTTATAGTTTATAACTCTGCGACACCACAGACAAATAATATACTGAAACAGAATAAACAATCCCATCAATTTTTCTACCATTCTCTGTCTTTTATGTGTTCATGTGTTGATTATATTCGCGCAAAACCTTTGCAATTTAAACTATTGTTAAATAAAATGGAATACAATAGTTTCACTCACTTAAGTGAGTTAAATCCTATTTTCTGTGTAGGAAGCAATTAGTGCCTGCAATCAATGTTCTGTTAAAACTTTATTTGGGGGAAAAGTCCTAAATCACTTTCTGACAAATAAAGGGACATGCACATAGATTATTATGGAAATAAAGTGATCATATCTGTTAGGCACAAGTTTGTTGTTGTCGTTTGCCGTTTTTTCTTTTTCTGACTTTCTCAGGATTTATGAGTTTCTCTCCAGAAGTGAACTCTATATCTCTCTTCACAAATCAAGTGCATGAAGAACAGAATTCACTGCAAGTTATCTAAAGTGCAATAAGACCAACCAGAAGGAAACCGAAGTTCACTTTTGCAAATATGAATAATGTTATGGAAGAGAATAGCATCCTTCTTAGCTCTCCTCCTGCAAATGCCCGTTTAGAATTTATGCTTCCCATGAATTGGTAGTCTAGTGGGATGTGGTTTTCTAGGCTACAGTGTAAATATCCTAAAATATGTTTGTAACTACTTGACTGAAATTCGAATATTTTCAAATTATGGGACTACAAATCAGAGATACTGTGTTGCAAAAAAAATGGCATGGAAATAATATTAAACTAAGTGAACGATAATATTTGTGCCTTATAGATTTCATACCATCTTAGAATATATGAGAGTGTGTTGACTAAATATATATTTATATCATCAGTGACATTAAAATGAGAATTATATTTCTTTTTGCTAATCCACATTTAGCCAAGTTCTCAGGAAAAGATGTTATTGCTGTACAGAAGAGAGTTATCTATTTTTCTCACAGAGATAAAACCTGATAAAAAAGAGTGAGATATGACAGCTAAATATATTCCCCAAAGTGTTTTGAAATAAATACTTAAAATGTATACAAACAGATGCATTATTCACTCATGAAATAAGTTATGATAAAAGATCAGTCAATTTAGCCTGAGTTATCTTTGTTCTCACCAAGTAATCTTTTCTTCACAATTCATTTTGACATGAACCTCACATATTTTATTTCCTTATTATTTCTATTTAAATATTTATTAGGTGGCCAAATGGTATTATACTGGACCCTTGATTATATATTCTATTTTCATCCACTTACAAATATAGTAGAGATATTATAAAAGCAATCTTATTAGTTTTCAGCATAAAGCCTTGTTGAAATTTATAGTATTATTTTAATTTAAAAAGAAATTGTATTGTTAATTTTCAGTCTACAATGTGGTTAGGCATTTTTAGCCCCAATAGTCAAAGAGGTAATTAGTAATGTCAATTATATAAATGCCATGAGTTCATAACAATCAAGCACATGTCCAAATAGGGAGATGTTTAAGACAGGAAATTCCTATGAAAGAAAAAATATTAAATAGCTGTTAAAAAATCAACGTCTTTCACAACAACGGAATATCTTGCTAAGCAATCACAGTAACATTTAAATAATTATTGTTAGAGATGTACATTCTTGTAAGGTACCATAGCTATGTTGACAAAAAGAACAGGATAATGAATTTGTATAATATCCTTTACAATGATACAGGTTACTACAACCATTTAAGCTTCATTTTCATAAGCAAATTAGAATAATAACTAGTTAATGAAACTACTTTGTTGAATGAGAAAGTCATGCATGTAATATTGCTTAATGTCCACATATTTCAAGTTACATAAAAAGTAGCCATTATGTTTATAATAGNTAACTAGTTAATGAAACTACTTTGTTGAATGAGAAAGTCATGCATGTAATATTGCTTAATGTCCACATATTTCAAGTTACATAAAAAGTAGCCATTATGTTTATAATAGCTTATGATGCTTTTATAATTGTGTCTATATTTTCAAGAAAGAACTTTGGTAATCTCAGTTATTGACCTTTAGAACATATATCCTTTGGTACAATAATATTATTGGTTTGGATTTATATTTTGCTACAAATAAAATTTAAACTTTATCATTGTTAGCTTATGTATCTTGTCTATACCAATGGATTATATTGTGAAAATTTCATAATACACATAACACTTCAGACATATTCATCCTTCTTGAAAACCCTTGATTGCTTTCTTCTTACTAATAATCACTCCTTTATTTCATGCTGCCTTTGCTTAGATTAGTTCACCTAGCTTCCACATATATAACCAGAGTCTAGTTAACTTTTAATGTGAGATGTTCTTCTGTATATGTGTTTCTTTTATTGGTTAATGAATAAGGCTATTTTTGCCAATTGCTTACCAGAGTAAAACGCGTCAGGAAATCTGAACATATATACGCACACACACACACACTCACAGAAAGAGAGAGAGAGANAGAGAGAGAGAGAGAGAGAGAGAGAGAGAGAGAGAGAGAGAGAGAGAGGATGAAATTAAGGAGATTCAATGATGTAGCTGCTGCTGAAGAAAAAAGACACTAGCCAGAACCTTACCTGGTAAGCCACAGCCTCATGGCGAGTCACAGATTAATAGAAATGGATTAATTTAAGATATAAGAGCTAGTTAGAAAAATATCTGAACTATTAGATAAACAATGTTGTCATTAATACAGTTTCTGTGTGATTATTTGGGTCAGAGCAAATGTGAAACAATTGAGCAGTCTCTGCCTACAAACTTTACATAATAAAATCATCTCCAATTTCACTCCTTCTCACAAGGCTTAATCCTAGGAAAAGAAAATATCTTTCTGTGACATCAAGTTACATTTACAAAAAGTGAGTTTATTAAAATGTTGACTGAATACAAACACAAAATAACAGTAGAAGGTGTAGTGAGTATTAAACAAAACTAATTTTGCTATATTTTTTCATAGATTGAAAATACTTTAGTATAAATTTTAGGAAAAATGGGGTGGTTTCTTTGGAGCAGTGGTCTTGGTTCCTGACTGCCTGAGCATCCTAAAGCACTTTTAGTTCAGTAAAATTTGCCCAATCTCACCCCAGAATTAGGATGCATGAGGATGCATGTGTCTCTCTAAGATAACTTAAGTCCTTAAGGGGAATTTGAGAATTTCTTTTTCTTTCATAAAAGTCTTAAATACATAGTAACTTTTCAATTTTTCTCTTAATTTTTTCTTTACTGTTTCTTTTTTAAGCAGTAGTAATTTAAGCATTATTAAACTTTCAAAGAAGTATCAAAATAACACAATAAACATATGTATTGTACAATCTGCATTTGAAAGTTCCATTTTTCTACAGTTGCTTCTTGGCCAATAATTTTTTCATACTTTGTATATAAACAGATACAGCCATACTTCTTTGCTTAACATACCAAATATGCATTTCCAAAAATAAAACTAAAATTCCACAATATTTTCGTATTACTTTTATCATAACTAGAAAATTTTATTAAATTACAGTCTATTTAAAATATCAGTTTTATTTCTGCTTTTTCTAACAGCAATATTTATATCCACAATTGACTTAAGATCTGAAGTCCATCAAGGATCACATATTATATTTTACTGAGTTCATAAATTTTTAACATATGTGCTATATATATGTGTTACAAATGTAGATAAATATATAGTGACAGAGAAAACCTATCACCCACAGTTTTCATTTTAAATGTATAACTTAGAAATTAATTCTTACCTCTCCAAAGCATGTTATATCATTACATTACTAGAATCTTCCTCAATTTATCCACTATAGGAATCAGCATCAACATTCAGTTTTAAAAATCTCTAAATGTATTCTTTCAGTTAAAAATGTTAAGTTAAATGTATAGAGACACACCTGGAAACTGGAAACAGACAAGATCACCTGACAAAATTGGGAGCATAGGGTGGGGGGGTGAGTAGAAGGAAGCGGAGAGTAGGAGGGTTGTGGAGAACTTGAGGGAATGGAATAGTCGAGGTGGAGGAAGGACAGATATGAGAGCAAGGAAAGAGATATCTTGATTGAGGGAGCCATTATGGGGTTAGCAAGAAACCTGGCTCTAGAAAAATTCTCAGGAATCTGCAAGGATGACCTCATCTAAGACCCTAAAAATAGAGGAGAGGGTGCCTGAACTGGCCTTGCCCTATACTCAGACTGATGAATATCTTAAATATCACCATAGAACCTTCGGCCAACAACAGATGGAAACAGAGGCAGAGACCCGCATAGGAGCACTGGACTGAGCTCCCAAGATCCAGTTGAAGAGTAGAAGGAATGAGAATATGAACATGAGGGGTTCACAAACTGCGACAGTTTGCCGAGATAGTGGGAGCTCACCAACTCCAACTGGACTGGGAGTGAACGAGCATGGGAACAAACTAGTCCCACTGAATGTGATTGACAGTGGGGCAGACAGAGGGGCCACTGACACTGGCACTGGGATTTGTTTCTACTGCATGTACTGGCTTTTTGAATCCTACTCTCTTTGGACATAAACCTTGCTAATCCAAGATGTAGTAGGAAGGGCCTTGGACTTTCCACAGGGCAGGGTGCCTTGCCATCTCCTACGATTGGAGGGACTGGGGTGAGAGGGTGTGTAGAAGGGGTGGGAGGAGAGGAGGGAGTGGGAATTTGGGTTGTTTTTTAAGTAATAAAATAATAATAACAACAATAATAATAACAATAACAATAATAATAATAATAATAGTAATAATAATGGGAAATGTTCACTCATGTGGGTTCATAAGAGTAACTGTCCTGTACTTTGTGGAAAATGGGTTTTGTAATCAACCATTATGTCTGATTCTTGCAATCTTTCTCTTTCTCTTTCATAATGATCCCTGAGTCGTGGAGGAAAGGGTAGGATATAGATATTCTATTGAAGACTAAGCACTCGAAAGTCTCTCATTCTCTTCAAGTTGACTCGTTTTGAACCACTGTGTCAATCACATCTACTACAAGAAGAAACATTTCTAATGAGATTGGTCACAATCCAGAGCAGGCCTGAAATACAAGATTATTTGGGCAACAAAAGTTTGATACAATGGGTCTAAAAAAAGAGAGAGAAAGAGAACAAAATTTTAGGTAGGTGAAGTGGTGGAAGTGTTTCTTGAAGATGTTGGAGTGCTGAATATTATAAAAGATGCTTTATCGAATGCCAAAACAACAAAATATAAAAAAGCATATAGTTACTCAAAGATGATAGTTTGATGCAAAATTTTCAAAAAAATCATGTTATAAATTACACTTGGGTGTTTTTCTTTTTAAAAAAACAGTTCAACATTTATAATTTGCATTTTTTTTCTTTTCTAAATGATAATTTGCAAATGGGAATTAAACATAGAATTCTAAAACCAACACGTAGTTATTGTTTCTTAATTTTATATGAGGCATTGAATTTAGAGAGCCTGTGTCTCTATCTTGTCATGGTTAAACAAAGGACGTGTCTGCTACTCATGTCTAAACTGTAAGAAGAAAAATGTATTGTTTTGTTTTGTTTTTTTTTCTAGTGAGTCATTTTCTGGGTCACAAAATCTGAGAGGAATCTTTAACCTTTACTTTTTTTTAAACAAAGGTCAGTAAAATCCAACTATATCAGCAGTGACTGCGAGAAGAAGAATTTTATATCCCAGTAGTTTGCCTCAGTTAGAGCAGCATTGTCTGGAATTCTCAAGGCTGGGCTCCGGGTTCGATTCACTGCATTGGAAAATAATTAGAATATATACATATATTCATATATGTATAATTACTAGACTGAATTTATTACATATAATTTTACAGATAAAATACTTATATAGGCACGTATATTAACAGAATATATAATTATATCTTGTTAGTTTTGGTAAGATTTCAATCTTACTGAAATTAATAAATGTATTTAGAAGCATCAGTGACAATTTTATAGGATTATAATTTTGGCTGTAAAGTGAAATTCTTTGCAAAAAATGCTAGCAGGGATCAGAAGCTACAAGGCTGACAAAAAGGGAAGTAGATAATGGTAGTTTCTTGAATATNTATATAATCATGGGAATGTTTTGTCAGTTAAGAGCAAAATCAAATATAAGTTTGTGAATTTACAGATTTTTTTTTTACAAAGCTCCAAAATAAAGAGCCAGTAAAATGGATTATGGAGCCTGCAAGAGCACAGAGTGGATAATGGTACCTGCTACCATGCCTGATGACTTCAATCTGAACCTACATAAGAGAAGGAAAGTACCAGATCCTGTGACTGCTTCTCTGACTACCATTCAGGTGCTATAACAATATTTTTGAAAAGCTGATTATATAATAACCTTGGGCCATTGTTTTATTAAATACTAAGAAATACCGATAAGAAAATATTTATATAATTTATTTTTGTGTGCTCAAAATGAAGCAGTAATTTAGCTAATGTAACTTCTTTTAATTTTAGTATTTTCTTTAATAAAGTTTGTGTATTAAAGGTTTGCAGTGGTGAGGGAGCATGAAGATGGCTCAGCAGTTAAGAGGACTTGTTGCCTTTTAGAGGTTCTGGTATTTAATCCCAGTACCTACAGAGCAGATCTCAGTCATCTAGAACTCCTACTCCAGAGTCTAATGACTTATACTGACCTCTGAGGGCATTATGTGCACATGGTACAGGAATACACATACAGGAAAAACACATATACACATAAATTAAAAATAAGACTAAAATATTTGTTTCTTGGCGATTACATATATTTCTGTAACATGTAATGACTACACTCTCACATTCATCTTCTCTGGTCTCCTTCTATCTCTACTTCCCCATTTTACAACTACTTCATACTATTGTCTAAACTTGTTGTTTTGTGACCCAGTTAAATAGTGACTTTTGTGTAATCATGGATGTGCATCTCCTTTAGAATCTAGTGGGCTCTGCAGTAGATGCAAAGTTAAAGACAATGATTCTCACAGAATCTACCAATAGTCAATTTGTTTCCGCTGTAAGGGACTGGCTATAAGAAGCTCTCCCACTTCTGTGACTGATTGTCAATCAAAAAATTAATTAAATAGAAGCTATCATAAAGAACCTCCAAACCAAAAAAAAGCCCGGACCAGATGGTTTTAATGTAGAATTTTATCAGAACATCCAAAAAGAGCCAATACCTATACTCCTTAATGTGTTTCACATAATAGAAACAGAAGAGTCATTGCCAAACACTTTTTATGAAGTTACAGTCACCCTGACTCCGAAACCTCACAAAAACCCAACCATCAAAGAGAATTACAGACCAATTTCACTCGTGAACATCGATGCAAAAATTCTCAATAAAATTCTGGCAAACAAAATCCAAGAACACATCAAAAAAATATCCATTACTATCAAGTAGGCTTCATCCCACAGATGCAGGGCTGGTTCAACAGATGAAATTTTATCAATGTAATCCATCATATAAATAAACTGAAAGAAAAAAAAAACACATGATCATTTCATTAGATGCGGAAAAAGCATTTGACAAAAT